>BPLR01014751.1:0-90188 GCA_021605095.1 Caerostris extrusa | reverse complement strand
TTCACATAAAACATTCAGTCACTTTTGGACATTTTTTTATATATTTTGAAATAAGTTTAATATGTATATTATAAACGTTTTGATGATGCATTTACCAAGCTTATTTTAAATATATACAGACAATTTATGATATATAATTCACAAATTATTGTATACTTGATTCGTATAAACAAACGTATTGTAAGAAATGGCCACATTTCTACGCATTTCATAATCCTTCACAATTTGGCGATTTTTCCTCATTAGACGAGAACTTGCTTTATTTGGGTCGATGCGCTCAAAATGAGAAATAGCTCCATGCCTTCAAGTTTTCCTAATTTACAATAGATTGTAGTATATTAGGTAAAGCTACGATGCATATTTAGGTATATTTTTATGAATTAAAAAAATTAGTTTAATTTTAGTACATTGCTATATTGTTCTTCTACCACATGTGATTCAGCACGTTTTTCACTAGTAGTACAGTACATTATTCAGTAATATGCTCATGGAAACCAAATCAAGAGCAACTATATTCTAATGATAATGGAAAAAGTCCCTATTCCCTTATTGTAACCAATAAAAAAATTTAAAAAATCTTTTATCTTCAATAATCCGCGCTAACATGAGATAGAATTTGGAGTTCATTATTATTTTTATAAAATATTTAAAAATTTTATTGATGTGATCTTTTAAATTAGATTAGAAACACATTTAAATTTCCAACTATTAAGTTGCGAAGTATTAAAGGTCTTATCACTCCTTGCCTTATTTAATATTTGTGAACCTCAAATTTTCAATTTTCAATATTTAATATGGGTTTATATAGCCATGGTACCATATAGAAATAAGTTGTTCGCTCATCGCTAAAGAAATAGAGTAGTTCTAAATTTGTTGCTATGGCGTATGAACGTTATTAATTTAATATTGTACTAAAATAAATTTTAGTTTCCAACATGGGATTATATATGAATGGTACCATAAATTATAAGTTGTTCTGCGAATGCTAAAAGAGAATGTTCTAATTCTTGTTTCTGAAATATGAACACTAATTAATTCTTAGAAATTTAAATAAATAAATTTTTCAATTTTTAATATTTAATATGGGATTATATATAAGGAAGGAGTACCATATATTATAAGTTGTTCTCGCATGCTAAGAAATAGAGTGCTCACTAATTTGTTATGGCGCATGAACATTATTACCTCTTAATATTTAATAAAATAAATTTTTGGGTTTCCAGTATGATTATATATGAATGGTACCATAAATTGCCAGGTGCCTTCTTGAATGCTAGAGAATGTTCTAATTTGTTCTGAAATATGAACACTTAATTAATTCTTAATATTTTAAAATAAATAAATTTTCAATTTTCAATATTTAATATGGGGTTTATATAGAATGGTACCATATATTTTATAAAGTTGTTCTCGCATGCTAAAATAGGAGTGCTCTAATTTGTTATGGCGTATGAACATTATTAATTTAATATTTAATAAACAAATTTTAGTTTTTAACAGGATTATATATGAATGGTACCATAAAATTATAAGTTGTTCTGAATGCTAAAAATGTTCTAATTTGTTTTCTGAAATATGAACATAATTAATTTAATATCTAAATAAACCAAATTTTCAATTTTTCATATTTGTAATATGCTGGGATTATATAGGAATGGTACACCATATATCATAAGTTGTTTCTTGAATGCTAAAGAATGTTCCTAATTTGTTATGAAGTATTATGTGTTCCAATTATATAGGGAAGGAGTTCTTAATACATTAGTTATATAATAAGAAATCACCAAATTACAGTCGAGTTAATATCATAGACCATAAAAGATCTTTCAGTTATATAACATGATTTTCATAAACTATAATTTGATATTAATGATTTAATGATCTTATATTTGCTATTACTTGAAAAATACTTATTTTGCACTTAGCTATTTTTTTTTTTTTCCATTAGTCACTTTTAATATAAGAAATGAACCGTAGTAGAAAAATAGCTAACTGAAATATAAATTTCTTCGACGATGAGTAAGGAAAATGAAATGTAATGTATTTTCAGTAGCATATAATTAAATAATGATTTTTTTTAGTTTTGATTAATTTTGATAAATGGAAATAATGAATGCTATCAGTATCTACATAGGTTGTTTATAAAATAAAATATTCAGAAAACCCCAGAGCAAGTGAAATGTGTTATGCATACTACACGAAGGAGGAGGCAAAGAAGTAGTAAAGTTCTGTTTCTATGTTCAGGTTCTCGAACTAGCGCAGATGAGGATCTCTTGAAAAGTTCTAACTAAGATCATCCTGAATTCCTTATGGAAGTATAGTGTTAGAGTTGTTGGAATACTGAAGTATTTAAGGGAAAAAACACCCAGTAAATATTTTGTTTTAACATGCTAAATAAATACTGACATACCTAAGTAAATACGGACAATCAATACTATCAGTATTTATTTAGGTTACATTTATAATATTAACATATTTCAAAAACAACCCAGAATAAGTGGAAGGTGTCATACTACACTAAGGAGGAGTAAAAAGGGAAATAGAAGTAAAGTTCTGTGTCAATGTTCAGGTTCTCGAACTAGCTCAAATGAGGATGGATCTCTTGAGAAGATCTAACAAGAGATCACCTGAATTCTTATGGCGTATAGTGTTAGAATTGTTGGAAAACTGTAGTATTTCAAGGGGGGAAAACCCCATTAAATATTTTACATCCCATTTTTGTTTTAATAATGGCAATACAAAAAGCAGATTTGTAATTAGCTTATACAATATTTTCTAATATATAGATATTATTTTTTATATTCTAACTAAACACTTCTCAAACATTTTCTACAATGTTATTAATGATATCCAATGTATCCAGCTATATTAATCACCTTAAATACTGAATCTTTTAAATTACATTTTACTGTGTGTTTAAACACAGTACAAATTTTAATGATAAAAATTTAAATACAAAAAATGGAAGCACTTCTTCTTTTTATCGAATCCAAATTAAAACTAGATTGATTTTCTTTTCTTACTTCTTAACATTTCTTCATTGGACTTCTTACTTCTCAGTGTAAACACGGAATTAAGGTTAAATGTGTCATAATACTGAATTGAACCTTACTATAGGGTACATTTCAGATTTGCCCCATCTTTATTATTTTTCTTTTAAAAATAACTTGTTAATTTATAAATTTTATGCTGGAATATCAGGATTAAGGTTTCATTGCCCATAAATAGGTTTCCAAAGTTTGATCAAGATGATATCTCAAATACTATGGAAGCATAATGTTCACAAAACACGAAAAGAATTCAGTGTGAATTAAGTATTTAAAACATATAGTTTGTAAAAACAAATTTTTACATGAATCAACACAGATACAGATATTTTATGAAGAGCTAATAAGTTGAATAGTTCAAAAATGTTAAATCTTAATATACAAATAGAATTCATTTCTCACTTCTTAAAGCAAAATGTTGTCTCTTTATTATATTATGAACCATAACGAATTTCAGTAAAACTTTATTATGATTTTTTCAATTTTAAAATTTCTAAAACATAATTACTGATTTTTTTTTCAAAGTTCTTTAATTTTTCTTTACCACCTATGTAAAAGTCTAAACTTCATTTAAATTAGAAATTTTGTGTTATTAGCAAATTTGCGTTTTCAGAAATCAGGGTCATTTATTTATTTATAACATGATACATACAAAAACACAGATTCAAGTCAAATTTCTATTTCTGCCTATCTTTAACACTTTCTGTCTGATATGGAAATTATTGTTAAAATCTTTAGTATATAACATAACTCTTTCATAAACATCTATTTCTGAGCAATTTTTAGTGCATTGAATACTGAGTTGAACATAGGTAATTGAAATTTTATCAATACCATTTGAATTACTTAATATTTGCATAATAGCATATTTTTTTGCTTCTAATAAATAATTTTATAGACATATAATGTTAATTAATTGAGTATAAATAGTTTTTTTTACAAGTGATTAATTTAGATCAATATTTAAACAAGTGTTATTGAATAAAGTCATTACTAAGTCAATTTTTTGTTTGCATTTTATATTTTGACTTTGTTTACATTTTATATAGTACTGACATGGTTTATTTTACAGTTGTTCACGACCCACCATGAAGAAATTACCTTACAAAAATGTTATAAATTATCAGTTATTTGAAGGTGAAAATTGCTTTTAAAAAATTTATAGATACTGAATAAACTATCTAAATATCTCAATGAAAATTGGACTAATAAGGTTACATCTATAATTTCATGTACTAAATTCTATTGAAGATGTACTGAATTCTGTATTGAACTTCTAATATTGAGATCATCTATATAAAATGAAAATAAAGTCTTAAATTACGATTTTATTTGAATTTGGTATACGAGCACAAAATGCACTTAGCACTTTGTCCAACATCTCAAAATCTAACTTGTTACCACTAATATTAATGTTATAAAAAGTAAACAAAACAAAACTTTCAGTAAGTATACAGAACTGATGGATTATAAAGCTAATTTTTATTTAAATTAATTATATAAGGATATTATTGAAAGAGTGTATCGTTGTTTTAAATTAGTTATTGCAATTTTAAATTCGCTACACATCTATTTGTTGTTGTTGTTGTACATCTGTGGACCTTGTGTTCCATACTACATCTTGAATTTTAAAAATATATACAACAGTAAAATAACAATGCAATAGTATGTTTTATTGAATTGATTAATAATTTCTAGAATATGATTTTGGTTAGATTATAATATTTTTTATAAATTCTAAAGAAAATAGTTGCATTAAATGAAAACAGTTTGGTAAAGAGGAAAACCATTGATTTTGTATAAACTTTTAGGACAATGTGTAATTAGGATATTGTTATCCTTTAAGATAAAAGGAAAGCAATTTAAGAATTGTTTTCCTACCTTGAGCATTGCCGGCCTGTAGTGACATCGCAGCAGCCGCCCATTGGTTGGGAGCACCGGAAGGAGGTCAAGAGTCCGTTGTCAGGCACATGTGGCCTTGTTGTCCATATACCGGACATCGGATGAGGGACTCTAGCATGATGTGGATTCAAGAAACCGGATGAGACGCATGGACATCTAGGATCCTGTCCATCAGGTACAGTTCTGAGCCAGAGATGCTGACTGGCATCATGGTTTCGCATCATCCTGGGATTTGAGACCGGATTCTGGATGGTGAGGATAATGTGCCGGATCAGGTAAGGAACCGATGTAAGGTCTGTCGGACTCCACAGAGTCGGTCTAGGGAGTTGGACTTTTTTCCCGCCAGCAGAGAAGCGACGGAAAAGTTCGAAATAAGCTCTGGTGTCTCTTTTTGCCGGAGTCCGGCAGATCCGTTTTGGATCCCTTTAGCTGAGGAGTTTTTAAATTGACAGCTTTCAAGAGTTTTGGCATCTCCGACTTGCTGTCTTCGCTCGGAGTCGAACTTCGGGAGCTCTCGGCATTTGTTTCGGATTCCATGTCGTTACCGAAATGATTCGATTATGTTCGCTAATATATCTTCAACTGACAGATTACATCAGGTCGTTATGGTATCAGACATAAGGAATTTGGTTCGAAAAGTCCATCCTTTTTATATATTGACGGAAAATTTGCGGTCCCCAATACACTTTGATCGAGATTTATTCAAGCTTGATAAGAAGTGATAAGGAAGAGCTTCAGAGAACCGGCCCGCTAAGTGATTACGAAGAGCGCAATCGTCGAGTACGAGTTCCGCTAGTGAAGAGTCGAAGACTACTCAGCAGTAAGTTGCACTCAGTTGGTTCCAACTCCCTTGCGAGCAACTTCCGAGAACTCGCTGGCCATCCGTTCAATCGGGAGGTCGCTCTTTGCAAATGATCTCTAATTAATTGGGGAGGCGAGTATCCACCCTGAAGTTGAATGGCGACGTAACCAGTTTGGGGCCGCCTCTCGAAGGGCGTGGTTTCGCGGTGTAATGCCGCCTCCCATTGGGCGAGTGTCAGCCACCGTTGACATCGTCATTTCCCTCCCCTTCCCCTTCTGTTACATCTCGTACCTACTCACTGAGCACTCGGGGTAAATCAGTGAAAAAAAAAAGTGCGGCATTTTCCGGAGCTGTTATTGGGTGATTGAATTCAATGGTTGAGATAAGATGGTATCTGCTTTATTTATGGTTATGTTTTGTTAGATTCCTAATATCTTTTTTTCATACTTGAGTTAATTTTGGGAGAGGAAAGAAAAAAGATTGTTTTGATTGATTCCATCAATTTCTGCACATTTTGTTACTATTTTGCAGGGTAAATGTTCGATTATTTTCTTTAATGACTTTCTTTCTTGTAATGCATAGGGGCGGAAATTACAAAGCTTAAGTAAAAAACGGAAAATCATGGACCATCTAAGAGATTGGATTTTTAAAACATTGCAATTTTTGCTATTTTAATCATCCTTACTATTTAAACAAAAAATATATGTTTTTATTATTTAAGCAACTCTATATTTTATTTAGATGCAAATCTTAATTTAAATTTCTGAGATATTTCCTCTATAGTGATTAAAATCTTATTGGCTAGCTCAAAGATTGAAAAAAAAAAAAAAAAGTAATTTTATAACGAGAAGAGATGATATATCAGTGTTATATTTTTGCTTATGTTTCAGGGTAAATATCCTACATTCTACATTACTTACGGCCTTTTTTTGCTTAAAACATTACAACAAAGAATGTTAAATTAGTATATTTTTCGTGAGGTCCTAAACAGTGTATTTTTTTTTTTAATGCAACTCAAGGCTTTCTTTCTTTATGTTATTTTGATATGTGACTTAAGGAATATAAAACTGAAAGACCGCCAAATAGGCATTTCTGGCTTAAAAAATTTCGAGCATATAATCGGTGAGGATTGTTCCCTCCTCTCCTTTCTGGGTTTTAATTTTTTTTTTTTTTTTTTTTTTTCTTTTTTTTTTCTGCTTTAAAAAAAAAAAAAAAAAAACTATACAAAATTTAAATTCCGTGTAACGATTTTTTAAAAAAAAATGAATCAGCAACTTTTAATTTCAGACATCAGCAACTTTAAACTCACGTAGTTACAAATATTTCTGTGCTTATACTTTGATATTTATATTTTATTTTAAAAAATGCAAAGGCTTTTTATTTATTCAAATTTAAAGGCGTTATTTATTTATTTTATTTTGATATGCACCTCAAATAAACTGAAAGACTGGGCATCCCTGACTTAAAGATTTTGAGCATAGAATCTGGGAGGATTGTTCTCTCCTCTCCTTTTTTGGGTTTTATTTTTTTGTTCTGGCTTTTTTTTTTTTTTTTTAAAGAAAAATAGAAAGCACAATATAAAATTTAAATTCCGTGTAATGAATTCTCAAAAATGAATCAATAACTTTTAATTTGTGACATTTTTATTGTTGCGCAGCTTTTTTAACTAACGTAGTTTCAAAAATTTTTGTGCTTATACTTTGCTATTTAAATTTTATTAAAAAATGTAAAGGCTTTTTATTTATTAAGATTTAAAGATTTTATTTATTTATTCTATTTTGATATGCTGCTCAAAGAAACTGAAGTCTGTTTAACCCTCGTGTGCACAAGATGGCAGTAGAGCGACAAACCAAATCAAACCAATCAAAGAAACTGAAAGACCGGAAAGCACCTGACTTAAAAATTTTGAGCGTAGAATTGGGGAGGATTGTTCTCTCCTTTCCTTTTGGGTTTTAGTTTTCCTGCTTTTAATAATAATAATAATAAAAATACAAAATTTAAATTCCGTGAAATGAATTTTAAAAAATGAATAAAAAAACTTTTAATTTCAGACATTTTTATAGATACACAGCTTTAAACTCACGTAGTTTCAAATATTTCTGTGCTTATACTTTGATATTTATTTTTTTATTTAAAGGCTTTGCTTATTTATTTTATTTTGATATGCAGCTCAAAGAAACTGAAAGACTGGAAAACCTCTGACTTAAAAATTTTGAGCATGGAATAGGAGAGCATTGTTCACTCTTCTCCCTTTTGAATTTAAATTTTTGCTTCTCCTTTTTTTTTTTAAAGTTTACTATTATTATTAGTTATTTTGCTTTGTTTTTAAATCACAATACAACATTTAAATTCCGTGTAATGAATTTTTAAAAAATGAATCAACAACTTTTAATTTTAGACATTTTTATAGTTACGGAGTTTAAACTCACGTAATTTCAAATATTTTTGTACTTATGCTTTACTATTTAAATTTTCATATATAAAAATATCATTGTTTGTTTCATTTTACATACTTTGGTAATGACAGATAACTTTAATAACAACTTTCATCATGCCAATCTTTTAATAATAATAATAAATATTTGGGTAAATTTTAATGTAGAAATTTAAAGTTGTACATTAAAACTTTCATATAAAACATTAACTTTAACTTAAAATATAAACTTATGTTAAACATTAAGTTGAAAATTAAACATTAACTTTAGGTCGGCAAATAAAGTTTTGAATTATGCAAACTAATCTGAACGATAAATTTTCAAGTCATTTCCTATTTTTTAATCTGGATCTTTATAAAACTAGATGATTCAGGAATATTTTATTAATTATTTAAAAATAAAGTAATAAATACATAAAGTTTATTTTATCCTATTGAACTAATGAATTGTAAACCTTGTTTGCGATAGTTCTTATTGCCATGTGTTCTATTCGTATAATTTCTTTAAAGATATTTTCTGAAAAAGTCATGGGAAACGAATCACGAGAATTTAGTTATAAGTAATAATAATAATAGAAAATTGCCAATATATTGCTTTTTATTATTTAAATCATGAAATAATGTTTTAAAAAGGGTTTCTTTTTAGTATTTCTCTAAAACTATTACTAAATTTCGAATTATATATATATAGTTTTAAAATATCTTAAATGGGTCATCATTCTAATTTAGATTTTTTAAAAAAGTTTATTTTTACTTATCGAAGAATATGCTTATAATTTGAAACATTATACTGTAAATGTTTTATGTGTGATTTGAATCTATAATATGTTAATTTATTTTTGAAAATACTTCAAACGTAAGATGGCTTAAGTTTATATGTTATTTTAAATTTAATTTAAACTAGCATAAAAATATTTTTATGAGAAATCGATCCTCATTACTGATACTAATGAGCGTTGTTTTAGATGCTCATTACTAATATTAATTTATTTAGGCAATTAATTTTTCTTTCTTGGAATTTAAATTTTAGTTTATTATCCGCAAAATTAATTTAATTTAAAACTTTAAAAGTTAATTATAATTTAAGTTATTTTTACTCATTATAAGATAATGCAATTTTTGAGATTTTTTTATCTTTTCCAAGATATCTTCGAGTGCAAAATTTTCATGAATGTATTTTTTTTTTTTTTTAACTTCAAGTAAGAGTGTTATGATTGTTACTTTTCGTTATAATATTATTCGAATAATTTAGGACGTAAATTTTTGATGAATTAACTGGGTATTTTAAATTAAACATATTTCCTCTTTCATGCACGGACTCTTATTTCCAATGATCTTCAACGTTCAATTGATCATTTTTAATGCACATTAAATACATATAATTTATAAAGAATAATACATATGTGTGTGCATTCGTTTATACTACACATGTGTATTTAATTTCTTCATAGACACTGACACATTTAGGAGTTGTCCAAACAATCTAAAAACTTGAAACATTAAGTTTAAAACAATGTAGTTAGTTTCTGGTGATTACAGTAGAGTGGCTATCATAAAATCTTTTGTAATAAAAAAGAATGGAATATTTTGACAACTATGGGGCCAAGAACATAAAATACGGAATTTTAAACAATGAAAACATGCAATGTTTTCGATGAATCACTTTTCATTATATTGTGAATCTCAGGAACAATTTATGTATAAGAAAAGAGTCATTTAACGAGTCGTCCAAAATGTCATGCCGGTAGTACTTGCTACATTTGTGAAACATGAAAAGACAAGTACACAATTCATGTATGAAATCTTTTTATTCGTTATTTATCATGAGGGCTAGATTGTCACTCATGTAAACATTGTATGCTTATGTTTGTTAACTTAAACTAGCATACAAATATTTTTTATGAAAAATCGATTTTCATTACTAATACTAATGAGTATTGTTTTAGATGTTCATTACTAATGCTATTGAATATTGTTTTAGATGTTCAATATCAATATGAATGAATATTATTTTAGATGTTCATTACTAATGCTAATAAATATTGTTTTAGATGTTCATTGCTAATATTAACGAATATTATTTATTAAGACAGTTAATTTTACTTTCTTGGAATTTAAATGTTAGTTTATCATGCACAAAAATGATTAATACGTCATAAAATGTATAATTAAATCTCTATTTTTCTACAATTTAAAAAGTTATTCCCTAAAGACAATAAGTAGATATTGCTCACACTAAATCAATATCAGAGATAGCCTCTTTCGTTCATCATTTGAATCATATTGGGTTTGCCATTTGAATATGCTGTATAAATTTAAAAAAAAACCCAGATATTTATTTATTTTATGACATTTTAAACATTTTAGGAAATTAATAAGCATACAAAAATTAACAATGCTCACATGAGTGAAAATCTAACCCTAATGATAAATAACGAATAAAAGATTTCATACATGCATTGCGCACCACTCTTTTCATGTTTAACAAATGTAGAAAGTTTTTTTAATAAAATTTTTAATATAACGTTTTGGATGAGTCTTTAGTTCCATTTTTTTCATATAGTGGCCTACATAACTTTACGTTAAATCTTATATTATCAGTGTTAATATAAGACGAAATTTTCGTTTTCCTCCTTTAAGGATATTGTAAATAATGGTTCTCTAACAATAATAATCAACAAAAAAAATTACCCCAAAGTAACAATGCCTATTTCATTGAAGGAAAATTATCATTCAAAATGGTTACATGTGTTACTTATCTGACCTTGTAAGATGATAACGCAAACTGTTAAAAATCACGATATAACTGCCCAAATCATTATAGAACCACATGTTTAATTCTCGAAAGTATAAGTAAGAGTTGTAAGTTTTAACTGTAGAATGAACGAATCTCTGATCTCTTTCTTGTTATAATAAAATAAGCTCGCTTTTTAATATTTATAATATCATTATGTTTAACTTTTGCTAAAGAGAGCATAAACATATTCTAACATCGTTTGTGGAAGTTTTGCTCTACTTTTTTTCCTTAGAAAATAATTTTAAACAGGGTTTCAAATATAGATTTTTCATTATTCTATATGTCTCCGGGACTCTGATGTTTGAAATAAATTCTAATAATACCGAGCTTTAATATACCATTTGTTCACTACTGAATTTTATTTCAGTAGGAGGATACTGAACTTTATTTGATCACTACTGAACTTTTTTGTTTTGGAAAAATGTCACGGTTTCTTCAGAAATTATACCAATAATTTTGAAATTTAAATTAATCTGATTTATAAATTTGAAAATCGGTTTGATTGTTTATTTGTTCTATATACAAATTCACATTCAATCTGGAGTTTTGAAATTTGTCACTTATTTGGTGATGATTTTTTTCTTACAAAATATTAATAAAAACAAATCCATTTTTGAAAATTTTAATTACTAAATTTTAATTCTTGTCTCGTTTATCCTTATTGCATCACTTATTTTCAGATGGGCCTAAGAAATACCGTGAAAAATAAATGAACATAATGCATTAATTTTATTTTAGCATATGTGTTTATATATTTTATAGCATATATGTGTATATATTTTAGCATATGTGTTTTTTATACACCTAAATTTTTTTTTACACTATAGATTCGCTCTAAATATTATAATCAAAAAGAACTGTTTGAATTTTTATACATAAGGAAACAATTCGTTATTTATTTTATTTTATTTTATTTATTGTTTATTTTTTTTCTTGCTATTGGCAATATCTTGTGAGGGCTAGATTAAAATACTCCGTTAATGGAATGAAAGTTTGAAAACTACATATGACTCACCCTTTATTTTTATGACATGAATTTTTAATTTTATACCGCAAAATTATTAGTTTTAGGGTATGAATTTTAATTTTTATACAACAAAAAAAATTATTAGTTTTATGACAATTTTAATTTTTATTTCACTTAAACAATGCGAAAAATTCGGTTACTGTGTTGTCAAATCAAACACCAAATCCAAATTAATAATTGCTTTTCCATGCGCAGTCAGTTATGTAATTCGGGAAATTTCAGATAAATGAAATAAATCCATAAGAATAAGATATGAGAAACGAAATTTAAACTGCAAACAACGCTGTTTATTTATTTCTTTTCTTTATTTTTTCTGTTGTTTATGTTCAGTGAGTTGTGCAATTCAGGAATTTTCGAGTTTTACTTAACGTATTGAAGATGGTATGGAGTGAAAAGTATATAGCCTGAATTCCCACGTATTTTTTTATTTTTTTTTTTTGTAAATAAGTGTAATTTTGTAATAGTTTTTTAATATTTTTAAAGCGGTTAATAAATTTCGTAATGGTTGGCATCTCTGAAAATGACGTGAGTTTCCGTAATCAGCCACCAACAGTTGAAAAATAAAAGACGTGAATTCACGTCTCCCGTCTTCAAAGTTTTAATTGGGGAAAAAGTGCAATTTTGCACAATTATCAGAATTTTCTTAAATTGCTGGGTTTTTTTTTTTTTTTTTTTTTTTTTTATAATTTAGACTTTGGATAGACTGCATAAAAGTGAGTAAAAAGTTCTTAAGAAATTTCCTTTTTGATATCACGGATCACATAATTGTGAAGAGCAAAAGAGGCTTAGATTGTTCGAATAAAAAAGATTTAGACGTTTTACTCATAAAAAATGGTTTAGGTGTATGTTACTCAATAATGAATAAAAATAAGTCTGTATCATATACCTGACATGCATTTTAAGGATTAGTGCCAAAAGGAATGTAATTATCAATTAATCTGGTTTATGAAGATTACATAAATTTTCATGAAAAAAAATATTGCTTACAGAAATGTGCCACCTTTTATTTGTACTCCTTCCACCCACTTCTGATGCTTTATCGAGTTCAATTTCGTATACTTGTATTGTATCCATAATTTGAGAGGGTTTATATTCTCATTGTTCGAAAAGCTAGCATAATTATTTATGGACTTAATCCAAATACAAGGATTTCTAAACTTTTGGGAACCAAGGGTCTCATATTGGTTGTTCCACAAAGTTGGCAGCCCCAAGACCTAGCACATTGAGTCAGTGTATCGTAACCTTTTTTTCTAAAACAAGAACTACAAATTTTTTTTAAAGTTTTCCTTCAGTATGATACAAGAAATAAAACGCCGAAAATAAAACATATTTTTATAAATCTGGCATGCATTTAATTTTGTGTTTTAATGAGGAGCTAAGTAAAGTTTAAATTTAGAGGAATATGAATTATTTCAGTATGTGAGTGAGAATTTAAGTTTTCCCTGGTGCGATTTGATCAGTTGCAAAATTTGCATGTAGCTTATTCCCCCTTCCTAACATTCCCTAGTGTGAAAAAAAATATTCCCAAACTGAAATATATTGAAAATATGAAATTGTCGTTGGCTTATAAACAATAATTATCTTAAATTAATATTTAGTAAACTACACTCCTAAACTTCATCCACTTAATGGAAGCAGATAAAAAACATATCTACATAAATCTCATTAATTACTATATTTATGTTATTAATGCGTGATTCTATTCCAAACCTATGAATTTATATACGTCAGTGATTATGTTTTTTAAGAAAATAAAAACATTTAAAATATTTCAAATATATTGCATATAAAAATTAATAAGTTGGCTGGCCATATTTAAGGCATGTCCTGCACGATAACCGGGGTCGCATTTAAGGCGAGATTCACTGTGTCTGTGGCCTGATAATATCACTTAGAAGAGTCATGTCCTAATAAATGCAGGTTACTCCTTAATAAATAAAAATAAATATTACATCATATACCTTGACACAAATTTTATTTTATTGCTTACAAGTTATTTATCATAACAGATCAAAGTAATGAAATTTTCTAATCTTTTGTTTTCAGTCCTTTGCTTTTTATTCTAAGTTAAAAATGGTTAGTAGGGTCAAAATTCTATAGCGTAGTTGTATTTAAAGTAAAACTTAAGTCTTTTAAACATGCTTTTCAAAGATGACATGATTTGCTAGTACTTCTTCTATTGTTAAAATAAAATTTCCATTGTTCAAATTTTGAAATATTTAATAATATTTCTAAAATTGAACAAGTAATTGCAAGTAACACATAGTTGCCAAAATGTAATAATACGTTGCCATCAAAAAGCTTAAAAGCATTAATTGTTTGCCTTTATTAATATACAGTAGTTCGTTTTCATCCAAAATAATAATGTTGATGTCCTAATAAATGCATGTTACTCCTTAATAAATATAAATAAATAAAATATCATATACCCTGATACGCAATTTATTTTATTCCTTATAAGTTATTTATCATGACAAATCTGAGTACTGAATTTCTCTAACCTTTTGTTTTCAGTTCTTTGCTTTTTATTCTTTGTTAAAAATGGTTATTAGGGACAAAATAATATAGCGTAGTTGTATTTAAAGTATAACTTACGTCTTTTTGCTTTTGTACTTAAACATGCTTTTTCAAAGATGAAAAAGTGACTTGATTTGCAAATGCTTCTTCTATAGTTTAAAAAAAAAAAAATTTTCGATTGTTGAAATTTTTGCCAAGAAATAATTAATAATATTTCTAAAATTGAACAAGTAATTGCAATTAACAATTAGTTGCCAAAAAGTAATAATAAGTTGCAATCCAAAAGCTTAAAATCGTTAATTGTTTGCGTTTTAATACAGTAATTTATTTTCGTCAAAATATGAAAGTACAATTAATGCGAGATTATTAATGATGAGGAGTAATGATGTTGATGTAATGATGATGTAATTAATGATGAGTAAAATGATGAATCGAAAACTTTTAAGACTTACAAAGAATAGTGATACATTTTTAGCGATGCATGTAGCGTTGCCTTTTTAGCATAATTTTTCAAATAAAACTGTATTCTTGCCTATTTGATACAATGGTTCTTTGAAAGGAATTTATTTCAAATGATTGAAATTTCTCTCCTTTTATCAATAAAATAATAAATTTTTTTAAAGGTTATGATTGTTTATTTATATGAGATTTTACAGCAAATTTATTGAATATTTTCGGTATTAAATGAACATTAGCAATCATCACTTAAATAATTTAGTTTTATCTTTGCGGAGGTATTTTATTTTAAATTTTCTGTTATTCAAAATATATGCATATTTTTATTTTTGAATTTTGAATTGCAAGTATTACTTATGAATGAAAGTGTTTATTAAAAAGTATTTTTAAAAAAAGTTTCTTATAAAATATAAGATTTATATATACATAAATTAAACTTTAATAATATTTAATTAATTTTGTCCCATCCTTTGAATTTCTGTTGTAATTAGTTTAATTTTTTGAGATTTTTGAATTTTTACTGTAATATTGCCGTAATTTCACATTTTTTGGTAGAATTTTGTTTAAAAAATCTATCAATTCGCCTGTGCAATTTTTGAATTTACGTATTATTATTTATTACTATATATCATTTTTCTATTTTTACACTCATACATTATTTTTATATTATATATTTTATACCTATTTTGACTTTTCAAACTTTTTTGTCTTTTGTATTTTTGCATATTTCAAATATTGCATTTTTATATTATGATACTATATTCATAGTTGTAACTTATATGTACTATGGAATTTGATTGAAATATATTTCTTTTAATTTCATTTTATTCAGATGATTCAGAATCTCTCATATACACTTTTTTTTACAGAACAAAATAAATATACAAGAAAATTTATCAGTGTTGTAAATAATTTTATCGTTTTAATTTTGCATAACTATAAAATCTCTCAATTAATTTATTTTTATGAAAACATTTATTGATGTTTATGAAAACTACACATTCAAATATATACATATATTATGAAAATTATACGCCATGAATGATCGCATTTCAGTAATTTTTTTCCACAATAGTAAAATAAATGAATATTTGAAATTTCATACAAATACAATCATATTACTTGTTGAAAGTAAGTCACTAAATGGGGTAATAAGAGCCTTATAAATTTTCACAGTGGATTATAGGATGTTCTGGAGGAAGATAGAGTGAATATTCAGTGAGCTTGTACAGAATTTTGAAGAACACAGATAAGTCAATCAATTAAGGGCTATACTCCATATTTGTTGATCCAATAAAATGTTTTACAAACGGACAAGCGATTGGAGATTCCGGAAACCTATTTGTTGGTGCCGAAGGAAGGGTAAGAGTTTTACTTTTACAGTCTCTTAAGGTGGCTTTCCAAAGCCTCAGTTTTGCATGAAATCAGGTTTAAGTTTAGAGGTTCTACGACATTGATTTTAATATGGAATGGAAATCCATCCATCAGTTATTGATTTGAGTTCCTAGATTCTTAACAAAACCAAATCACTCATGATAATTAATAACTTTCTTCATAAATACACTGAAGTTCGCCCAGTATGATTCTTTGAAATGGAAGCTGCAAGCTAGAAAATGAAACTAACCACAACACTGTTTACCCAAAAATGAACGCCATTATACACCTAAAAAAGCTTGACCTCATAACAGATTTTCAGGCATTGTCTGTATTATATTGATCGATGGTCTAAGAATGCAGACATTTTGTGTAATTGAATCTTCGATAAAAACCACCTGTAGGATATACTAACTCTACAGTCACCATGATAAGACATCATGGATTCTTCTGTCACTTTGTGGATTCGTCCAAATGTTGGAGTCAAGATTTTCAGATTCTCTTTTGTCCACACTCACACCAATATCGTAGCATTTCACTTTATATAGTCATCAGTATTTAATATAGTACATATTCGTTTCCACGGGCTAATGATTCTTTCCTGTTTGAATTCTGCATTTGTTTATATGCCACCTTTGCTATCGACGAGACATTGCAACTTCAAATAACAGAGTGTTCAGAGTTCCACTGAAAATGATGAAACGACATCTCAGAATAAGAATGTAGTGAACTTCCCGTTAGTGATGCTTTCATTTCAATATAAAAACCTCTACTCGATCCAGGACCTAACAGAACCTTCTATTTTAAGATATAACTGATAAGGAGTCTCAAAATATTGCAGTTTGAAATGCGATGCGAAGCCTAGAAATGAATGAAGTTTTATGAGTTTTGCCGTGATTGTAAAATATATTTTTCTATTATTTAGATGCATATTCATATTAAAAAGAATATTTATTTCATCAGTGAAAACACACGAATGAAAGATGCATTTAACTGCAACCCTCACATTTATATAATCACAAACATCTAATTATAATTATTACTGAAAAATAAATACTTAAAAGCTATATATAAAAAAAAGGACATACTGTCAAATTGAATTCATAAAATAATCCATTGTAAAATTATGAATGAAATAAATTTAATATACCTAATAAAATTACACACGCAATTTCATTTCGCAAATAAAAACCTGAAAAGCTTTTAGTATAGACTCTAACGTTAATGACTTTATACATAAATTACTATAGTTGAAAGTGACACCAAAAAAAGTTCGAATGGAACGACAGCTCAGAATAAGAATATACTGAACTTCCGTTAGTGAGAAATGTTTGGTTTCAATTTAAAAACCTCGACACGAATCCAGGACCAGGCAGAACATTTCAACAACTTCCGGAAACTATTAAATATCTTTATTTTCCCCATGTCGTGTCATTGCCACGATGGTATGTGTATACCCTCTACGGTATTAGGCGAAAGGATAGTTCTTGCAGCTCCATTTACACGCCAAAGTGAAAAAAAAATCAGTATGGTAGTTTTAGGTTAGTAGTAGCTTTAAAATGATTATGGCAAATAAAGTGATTATGCGCAGCTGGTTACAATTAGAATGACTTTATAAAGATCAACCAGAAACGGATAGCTTGGCTACAATAAATAAAGTAATATATTTAAGTAATTTTTGTTGATAAAGAGAAAAGTTAAGTATTTAGTGTATCCATAATCGCCTTACTAATAGTTATTTCATCATGGTGGCAATTATAAATGGAAAAGATCAATTCAATACCCACTTAAAATTTCAGTATAAATGAATAAAAATAGTTGTTTCCAAATAAATATTGTTGAATATAAATATTGTTGATATAATGGTGAATATAAATATTGCTGATATAATGGTGAGTATAAATATTGTTGAGTATAAATATTATTGATATATTGTTGAAATAAATGTTGTTGATATATTGTTGAATTTTTAAATAAATATTGCTGAAATAAATGTTGTTCATATATTGTTGATTACATAGATGAATATTGTTGAATAAATATTGTTGTTTTCGAATTTTAGTTATATAACATTTAGAAGAAAATCTGACATTTAAATAAATTTCTTTATACGTCGAGGACTTCATGTTACAGTTATGTATGTGTTTTATGTTAAGATAAGAAATAACACACAAACATATTATGTATAACAGTCAGAAATATAGAGTTATAATTGTTTTCGAATGTCATGCACTTTGACCTATGTCATTCACCACTAAAAGGTAAATAGGAAGCAATTGTCCAAAACCACAGGGGCACCACGGGGCCCACTTTGGATGTTTTTCTACTCTGCACCCACATTTTGCCACCAAACTTTGGAAGCTGCGTACTCTTCTTTCATGCTCTTCCAGCCCAACGAAAGGATTTTTTTTATCTACAGATTTATCGTGCCTCTCGCTACATTGGTTTGCAGATAGAGATAGATAATTAAAATGGATCTTTTTATCAATAATTCGTCAAAAAGAATTTCATGTGATGAAACATAAAAAGATGTAAAATAATGTTCAAAAAAGTAGGCAGTTTGATCACTCATATTGTATTGCAATTCTACAACGTTCGTTAATATCTGCTGATATCTCAGATATATTCTCCAATTACTAACCGAAAAAATTTCGTTAGGGCGATATAAAGACAATTTTCTTTTAAAAAACAACTTGCGATATAGCCTCCAATTTGCTCTGTAACGTCCGTTATATAACTCTAACGTCCAGTAGTCCTATTCTATAGCGTTCGCTAATATCTTAGTTATATTCTGTAATTATTAACCGGAAAATGTCCTTAGCGCGATATAATGACAATTTCCCTTTTATTATTTTTGTATAAAACAACTTCCGATATAGAGTCCACTTTGCGATATTTTAAATCGAAATACCCATAATAAGAATTCTTTGTTTTCTTCAAAATATTGTATCAAAAACATACTTTTTCAAAAAGTACTTCATACTTTGTTAATATTTAAACATGTAAGAGTAAGAAAAATTATAAAACATTTTAGTGTATTTACATTTAATATTTATCGCAATTTATATCGTTCTTTCGGCATTTTTGCATCGAAGAATTTGAAAATAAATTTAAAGAAACAAAGTTGTTAAATTTAATTACATTAGTATTTATTACAAAAAATATTGATACATATTTGAATATAAGTAGATTTCTTATTAAGTAGGGGGAAACGTAGAGGATATTTGATTTAAAATAAAAAAAAAAAATCTTGTTTTTTGCGATAGAGATTTTCAAACTTTTTACTTTTGCTCCGTTTTGATAAAAGTAATTTTAATATGGGTAAATACTATAGCACCCAAAAATCTTTTTCATCATTAAATTACTAGAAACTTTATGTATTATTTTATACATTTATTTAAAATTGACTATATATAAATAAAAATGAAACATAATTAGCAGAAAAGAAAAGAAAAAAATTAACAACAACAACCCGGTTTTATTACTTCCAATCAAACAGCATGTATACATACTGCTGTGTAAAAAACAAGATCTTGAATAATGTTAGAGATTAAAATGAATGCCTTACTAATTAAAGAGTTATTATTAGCTTTGAAGTTCACGATAATTAAAGCTTGTACTCATCAAAAATTCTTCGTTGCTATTTTTTTTTATTTTTCTAAATTAACTATTTTTCTTTTCTGCCGGTAATACATTGCGATGTGTCTTGGGAAAGGAAGGGCTTACAAATCAAACTATAATCTTATTTTTAGGTTCTTTTTAAGCAGGATATGATATTACATTCCATTGCTCTCTTTTTTGTAATGCGTATTGATAATTTTCTTCAGACAATATATATATATTAGCACTCTGGCGCTCAGTACCACAAGTTTCGGGTTCTGGCATGGATGTTTGTAGTGGTTCGGAATCCACTTTAAGATCCCGGTCTAATACGGTGATAAACATAGAGAATTGAACGTAGGGCTGACAACCCTACCCCGTATAAAGAAAACATTTCCTGTCTCGAAATAGGCAGACGGGCTCCGTCAGGGTGCTGATGACCATGTGGCCAGTGTTCTGGCGCCCAGTACCACAAGTTTCAGGTGCGAGTTCCGGCGGTGCCATGGATGTTTGTAGTGGTTCGAAATCCACTTTAACCCATAGGTCCCGGTCTAGACCATAGGTCCCGGTCTTTAACTCATAGAGCCCAATCAAACTTCTTCTCACCCACATCATTCCCAAACTATAAATGTGCAACTCGGCTCTAGTCACAGTGATATGTGGTGTGACGAAAAAGTAGTAGTAGGTTTGGCCCACCATAGGGCTATTGTGCCAATGAAAAAGAAGATAAACACATCATTTCATATATGTATATTTATATATAATCTTTTAATTTTAACAGCAATTAGAAAATTTTTTTGTTTCAGGATTTACTGCTGTACAACAAAATGAAATCCGAATATTTTAAACAGTAGAAGAAAACGAAAACAAATGAATTATATACACTCATGTCCATAAATTAAGGATAATTCAGAATCACACAGAAATTGAACTCTAAAATAAAAATTTCACCTGTAGAATTATCACACACATCTTGAAGAAGAATATGCAAATTACAGGAAACCACCAGATGGCGCGGATAGTACGTCAAAATGACGAGTGTAAGAGAGGTATATAAGGAATGGTGGCAAAGAAGTAAAATTGTTCACAAGCGCTTTAAAAGCCTTTCAGTGCAATAAATGCATAGTTATGGCACAAAGGAAGCATTTGGATGATTTTTTACGTGGTAGAATTATCGGACGACTGGAATGTGGACGTACCCAGCTGGAAGAATCCGAGGAACTTGGAATCGCCCAGAGTGTCATCTCCAGGCTTTGGCAACGATTCCAAGATGATGGTAATGTGGTAGATGTTAGAGCACAGGTCGCCCCCGAGTTACAACGCCGAATGAGGACCGGTATTTAGTAGTTACTGCCAAAAGAAACAGACGGAGCACAGCATTAGACCTGTCTCGTCAGCTCTCTTCAGCTACCGGTACGACAGTTTCAAGGCAGACCGTGTACAGACGCTTAGAGCACATTGGTCTATATGCTCGTAGGCCTGTCAGATGTGTTCCACTTACCGCAACTCACTGTCGCCTGCGATTACCCTGGAGTAGAGAGCATGCATTGTGGACAGTGGTCTTGTGTGATATTTTCCGACGAGTCCAGGTTTAGTTTGCAGTCTGATTCTCGTCGGACATTCATATGGAGAGCGCCAGGTACCCGTTACCACCAAGAGAACACCATTGAACGACACCGTTACGGTGGTGCAGGATGGCTCGTTTGGGGAGGAATTATTCTTGGTTCCAGAAATAACCTGCATGTTCAGAGGGTAACGATGACAAGCCACATCTATCGGGATATCATTCTGGAACAACATGTACGTTTGTTTCGGGGCGCCATGGGTGCTGAATTTCTGTTGATGGATGACGACTCCCGTCCTCACCGTGCAAACATTGTAGACGAATGCCTTCAATTGGAGGATATCACCCGTATGGATTGGCCAGCATACTGACCGAACTTGAATCAATAGAGCATGCGTGGGATATGCTTGGCCGACGAATCGCAGCCCGTCAACCTTCTCCCACCTGTCAACCGTAACTTTGGAGGGCATTGCTTGATGAGTGGTGTAATATTCCCCAAGATCAGATGATAATTTGATACTCAGCATGCTTAGGCGTTGTAAGGCCTGTATTGCATCGTCCGGGAGACATACTCCATATCAACCATCATACTAACCATGTTATACTGTTTTTTTTGTAAATAGGTTCTTTTTTGAAATTTGCTCCAGGGAGTAAAAATTGCAATTTTTATTAATTATGTCAAACATATAGCATCTTTTTTGCACTTTACCTTTTGTTTAATAAATAGACTTTACAAATAAGTCAAATTTGTTTTTGCTTCTGTCTCTTTCTTTGCCTGAACTTCATTATCCTTAATTTGGACATATATATCTTAAACAAATTGATGCGTTGAAATTAAATCGATGCTTTCTTTAACTAAAATAATTGACTATAATAATAATTGACTTTAACCGTAATTGACTGGAAAAATAATTCCAAATACCAATTATTGTCAAATTTTTTTTTTCCATTGTGTCCAGCGGTATTCACTTTCAGTTTTAATAAAGAATGAATATTTTTGCATGCGAATCACGAAAATTTCATTGAGTTCCGGGAAATATGTGATTGGTAATCAATTTTGACTGATGGTACATGATTCAATATATTTTCATTAACTGACAACCGTATTTGCATCGCTTTGATGAGCGTTTATTAAAATGAATTTATTTCCCCCTCCAATTTGTATTGAACAGGTTACAAATAAATCGCATTTGCAATATTAACACGTTATCTTTACTACTAAGAGTGACACGCATAATAAGATAGCATCAAATAATATCAATAATAAACGCTTGAGTGTTTTAAGGAAGTTCGACCAAAAACAGCGGCTTGAGGTGATTCATAATTCTAATTACCCCACTTGGCAAGTGTTAATAAGTCGTCCCTCATTGTAATGTCTCGACGCGTCGTTTCAACTGACTTTGTAATGTAAGCTGTGCTTATTACACGCATACTAATGGCCGACTCTTTCATTTATCTACCTCAATATAATCGAGCAAATTATCTGTCACATTCGAAAACGGATTCCCTCCGTAATATGAGAGTGCCGCTTGCTCATTGGCTGCGGTTCTTCTTCAATCAATTTGGCATCTAGTGGCAGCTGTCTGAAGACACATCAGTATTCTTGTGGACACTTCTGCTTTTGGAGTCAGTGCACGTGCTGTCGCGACCATCACGGGACGACAGAAAAGTGTGCGTAAAAAAACTGCAACAATGAAATCATTTTTTATAGACTCCTTGATTTGAAGGTTTATTGAGCATGCAGAAACAAAGTCGCATAAATCATAGAGGCTTCCAAAATCTGTCCAGGACGAAGACTGTAACATTAACACTTTTACTTCTTGCCTTCCGCACAAAATAACGCACTATCTCCCGCAATCAACAGTTGCTGATTCATTATCTCGACCATTTTCCCAGGTTGTTGGTGATAGAGAGAGTTTTTTACAGTCTTTTTATGTTCCGCAGTGAGTACGGTAGCATCTCAAGCCGGATTTGGAGTTGAAGGTTTTGTGAACTCTTCGCAGTTACATCTTTTTAGGGTGGTAACAAAATAAAGCTCAGATTGTGGATCTACTTGCAACAAAATGCAATTAAAAATGTCTGCCATTGACTATTATTTGTATTCTTTATCATAAGCCTATAATATCATTGTGAAAATTTATAGAAAATGAATAAAATCATATCTGTACCAGTTATAGATAAAGAATACATTTTGAATCATTTTATTTTTAAATCAATGGAGGATTGTCTATTTAAGTATAAGCACATTCTTTTTTGGCACATTTCTGCAATTTATTTTTCTTTTTGGGACCTTTAATTTTTTTATTTTGATTTGATTTGATTTTTTTTTTTGATTAGTTTGATTTGTTTTTCTTTGGCCACAGCAATTATATTGAAATGTTATACAAAATTTAAGACCATAAGTCTTGTTATCGCGTCAAGTTAACGAACAAGCGCTGATTAAAAATGAACAAAATCTTCAAGCATTGGCATTTTTAATCTGCTTTGCAATATTGCTGAATTAACTGCTGGTATTGCTGAGTTAACTGCTGATATTGCTGAATTAACAGTTGGTATTGCTGAATTAACTGCTGGTATTGCTGAATTAACTATTGGTATTGCTGAATTAACAGTTGGTATAGCTGAATTAACTGTTGGTATAGCTGAATTACTATTGGTATTGCTTAATAAACTGATAGTATTGCTGAATTAACTGCTGGTATTGTTGAATTAACTGCTGGTATTGCTGAATTAACTGCACACACAGTATAAAATTCACTTGAATAAACTAGTGTTTCCTCTATTTTAATTAGTTATTATATAATATATTTGAGATAGATGAGATCAATTCTTTATTTTACGATTTAAATTGTATTAAATCAGCAATCTAATTTATAATTAATTGGGGATTCTAATTTATAATCAATTATCTCCCCAAAATTTTATCACTCAATTCAAATGAATTTTTAATAATATGCGTCTTGTATTTTAGAGCTTATTGATATATTTTTCTTCGATAAACAACAAAACAAGCAAGACTCAACGGAATAACACCTATTCTTGAGTCCCAAATTAAATCAGCCATGAATATCTTCCATTGTCGAAAAAATTTTATTGCAGGATCCAAAAGCCACACACCAACTCCGGAAAGATTTAATTGCTTATGCAAGTGCCAAACCCTTACAAGATTTTTTTGCATAATTCTGCTATATGTTTATTTCCAGGATTATCTCTATATTTTTGATTTCTTGCTTTCTGTAGGTGCAAAATATAGACATCATTTACGTAATAATTCCTTCTAAACGTCAAAAAGGTGTTATCTTCTATATCTTTTATTCTAAATGCTAATGGAGGTCCAGGAGGCTTCTCATGCACCAGATGAGTGGAGAGGTCGAAACTTTTCTCAAGTAAGGTGCATTTGATTTCGTTTTACTACCTTTCGGACAGCTTGTCTTAATTTTAACTACCCAAAGTCTCGTTAGCGAAGAAAAAGCAACCGTCAAATATTCCCATAAATGAGGCTTTAGATCGCGGGAGCGAGGAGATTGCTGCCCTAAGAATTAGGGGGCATATCCATATGATGATTTTGACAACGAATTTAACCTTTTATGTTTCCTGTCCATGCAAATACATTTATATTTTTGGGATAAACCAAAAATCTTATTGGATTTAATTTAATTTTTTGATTCATTTGTATAGCATTATAGTTAAATAAATATTTTTTATATTATTTTTAAATTGCTATACAAATATTTATCACCATGCTTTTGACGCTTTTATCTGAATATATCTCGTACATACACTGTTACTAAATGTAATATCCTTCTTATTGAATATCTCAATTAATAAGCGTTGACTGTATTTTTAGTTTGTAAAAAATGTAGATTTTGGAATGATCGAATTATAAGCTAAGACAGTTATTAGTTTTCTTGAAATTTTCATACAGGCACAAATAAATAAATAAGAAGTCCAAACTTTCTTACAATATCTTTAATTTAATTAATTATGAGGTTTTTAACATTAATTTAAGTTTAAATAACTGAGCTTACAATATTAATTGAGTTTAAATAGTTGAGTTTACAATATTAATTCAGTTTAAATAATTGAGTTTACAATATTAAATAATTTTATTAGTTGAATTTACAATATCAATTTCATATCGATATTGGACCATATGCAAATAGTCTTCGATTAATAGTGATTCTGAGTAACGATGATTCTTTCTTATTACCGCACACACAATAATTAAAAATTATTCATAATTCTCCATTGTAACAGATGGCAAGCCGATCGGACAATTAATAAAGCTTCCTATAAAAATCATGCAATTCCGACAATTATGCAATCAATTAGACGCAATTTCAATATAAAAATCAATGTTATTGATATAGAACATACAGAAAATTAAAAGTTATCAAGATTTGATTGATTTCGAGAACAAAAAAGAGTCACAAAAAAATAAAGAGTCTTACTGAACAAAACAGCATTATTTAAATGAGTGAGAATTTCCCACTTCTTTCAAAATAAATAAACCAAGATTAATAAATTTTGCTATGTTTGAAAAATGGCATTTTAAAAGAATCACGATCAAACTTGGTGCGTTATTTTAATTTGCTTTTTCGCTTTTTCTATATAACTTTTGTTACACAATTTTGTATTTACATTTAATTATTTATGTATATCTAATTATTTATGTAATTATATATCTGAATTATATATCTAATTATTTATGTAATTATATTATTATTACATAAATAATTAAATACATAAATACAAAATGGATAAACAAAACTTACGGAAAAAAAAAGCGAAAAAAGCAACTTAAAATAGCTCACTCAGTTTGATTAAAAATTATAAATCATTTATTAATGATTTATAAATTTTTAAATCAAACAAAATGAAGAATTTAATAAATTAATTTAAGCTAATCCCTAATAATTTAATAAATTAATTTTATCCCTGTATGATTTTTTTTATGACTGGACGTATACATTGGAACATACTTTCTTGGTAGGTCTAGGATCGTTTATGTTTTTAAAATCAACAATTTCTCTGTCAAAAATAAGGATTTATATCAGGATGTATGGTTTGCTTTATTTTTACCCGCTCCCTCAAGATACTAAAACATAGAGAGCAATATTCCCCGCTTAAGAATCCGCTGCAATGAGCAGTTTATTAGAAAATCTATTTTAGAGCTTTTTCCTTTTCTGTCTATTTATTATTATTTTGTGTGTTGTGGTTAGACCACCGCAAGAGCGTAAATAATTTTTTATGTATGCTGTTCGATTTGATGACTTCAGCAACAGGGAGGGTGTTGGGAGATTTTTTTCTTTTTTCTTTTTTTTGGTTCTTCACATCTATAGAAGGGAGGAGAATTTTTTTCTTATGTGTCTTTTATGCGAAGAAATAACGACAGTATTTAAAGATTTAGATAAAGCCAGTTCATTGGAATTGCTATTAAAAAATGCGGTTTTTATTGGTTAAACTGAACTTGATGTAGGGTGAAAAACATTGTAGGCTGGTGAGATTTTGTAGCACTTCAATAAAATTGAATTGGATGGCATCGTATTACGCATTGTGGGTGGTAAACGTTTTTATTGTTTTGTATAATTGGGTTCGTTAGTCGTTGCGAGGCATTAAACGGAATACTTTAAATCGACTATTCTGTATCTTAAGAGATATTAAAATGATCTTCCAATTTAACAAGTTAGTTCGCGGTATTTTTCCTCCTCTTTTCTTAGATATTACAATGCTTTCATGTGCTTATTAATTTGCTGTACTAAAGTTTTTGTAGCTCCATTTTGGATGCAATTTCTATCTAAGTCAAAATAATAATTTTTAAGTTTCGCAATTAGATATTTTTCAAAATAAAAGAGGTATTAAAAAATATTAAAATAGAGAGATATTAAAATGATCTTCCAATTTAACAAGTTGGTTCACGGTATTTTTCCCTTTTCTTCTGCCCTAGATATTCCAATGTTTTTATGTGCTTATTAATTTGCTGTACATATAGCTTCGAAGCAACATTTTGGATGCAATTTCTATATTATTCAGTAGAATAATTTTTAAATTTCGGAATTAGATATTTTTCAAAATAAATGCATAATAATCCTGAATACTTAATTCCTCTTTATTTGATATAAATATTTGAAAATTTTGTAGAAATTTATCTTTCATTAGCACAAAATATTTCTAGGTTTTTACTACATTAATATTTTTAAATGTATTAAAAATAATATTTTAATGTATAATATTTTTAATTTTTGCATTTTATTTTAATGTATAATATTTTTAATGTATTGCTGTCGTATGCTTAGGGGTTGGTTGCAGTTTTGGCTCCTGTCGATTAACTAAGGATAAAATGGTAGACTAATACTGTCGTTGACAACAAGTGACAACTTTCTCCATAATCAGAAAGGCTGAATGGGAATTTTTCTGATTTTCTTCAAGGATGGCACAAATGTAAACCAGTCTCCACAAAAAAAAAAAGCATCCACGAAAATGGAACGATATAGCATGGCGTTAGAGTTTATATTTAGTAAAAACAGATTTATTTAACAATAAGAATGTTATGAAGAAAAGCAGCGTGGAATCAACTTTGCACGAGACTTAATATGACTCCAAAAGACCCGTCCAAGTGTGAAACATTTGCCGACGTTCGTTTTTTGGCAGAATCTAGGTTAGCGAAACGGTTTGAACTCGAAAAACAAGCTTCTTTACATCCCCTTACGAGCTAGCATCTTTCGAAAGTGCTTAAATATTTTGATGCTTGTCTAGAAAACGACACCAGACCGAGCAGTAGTTCTTCATCCTCGGAAGCTAACAGTTAAACCCGCATCATTTCGATTTCTAACCAAACTACAGCAAATTGGATTTGATGTGCGTTGGTGTGTTCGTTCAAAACTTTCGCAGGCGAATGTAGACGCTATTTAAAAATGTTTATAGAGTACAAGCATATAAGTGCAAGCGTACTAGTGGTTTTTTTTTTTTTATTATTTATGCAACTGCATTTTTATTTTATTTTTACATTAATTCTTGATGTGAATCTATTAGTGACTTAGATGTCACATATGAACTCAACTAATGTATTCGAGGCCACTAATATGTGTGGATTTTTCATCTGATTTTATAATTTAAAAGCCAGAATCACATAACATCTGAATACAAATGGTGGGAAATTATTTTTATCTGAGGATTATTACTTTTACGAAGAATGATATATAGTAATAATACAAAACTAAATAAAAAAATCAATAAAAAGAAGAGTTGTTGATTCAATTGCAACTGCGTTATCAAGTATAAGCGCGTAAGTGCAAGCATACTGATGTATTTATTATTCTTTACGAAACTACATCTTTATTTCATTTTCACATTAATTCTTGACGTGGAGGTATTAGTGACTTAAATGTTCATAGTAACCCAGTAATTGATGTATTCAACGCCGGCTGATGTGAATGGATTTTTCATTTGATTTTATAATTGTTTTTAAAAGCCAGAACAACATAACATATGAAGACAAATAATAGGAAATTATTTTTATCTGATGATTATTTCTCTTACGAAGAACAATATATTGCTAGTAATAATACAAATGTTTCTTCAAAATTAAACAAACAAACAAAAAAGTTGTTTAGTCTATTGCATCTACGTTATCAAGTACAAGCTTACTGATGTATTTATTATTATTTATGCAACTGCTTTTTATTTTATCTTCACATTAATTCTGGATGTGAAGATATTAGTGACTTAAATTTACAGCGAGTACTTAAATGTGATTTAAATGTATATTAGTGATTTAATAGGTATTAATGTTATTAGTACATTACTGATTTAAATGCAGATCAAGTACTTAAATGTGACTTAAATATACGTGACTACTGAGTGCTTAAATGTGACTGTGAAAGGGGACTATATATATTAATGTTATTAGTACACTAATGACTTAATGTGTATTAATGTTATTGGTACATTACTGATTTAAATGCACATCTAGTACTTAAATGTGATTATACATTGAGTGCTTAAATGTACATCGAGTGCTTAAATGTGACTTAAATGTACATTGAGTGCTTAAATGTGACTATACATTGAGTGTGACTATACTAAATGTACATCGACTGCTTAAATGGGACTTAAATGTACACTGAGTGCTTAAATGTGACTTAAATGTACATTAGTGACATAATATATATTAATGTTTTTAATACATTAGTAATTTAATATGTATTAATGTTATTAGTACATTAGTGACTTAAATGTACATTGCATAAAATGCATCAGTTACTGAGTTAATGAAGTATTCGACGCTGGCTGATGTAAATGGATTTTTTATCTGATTTTATAATAGTTTTTAAAAGCCAGAACCATATAACATACGAATATAAATAGCGGGAAATTATTTTTATCTTAGAATTATTGCTCTTGGGAAGTACGATATATAGTTTTCCAAAATTAAACAAAAGAAGGGTTGTTGAATCAGTAGCTTTTTATTTAACTTCTGCAAACCCAAATAAATACAGCTCCCTCCTAAGAAATATTTGAAGCATTCTTTTTGTTTTTTCGGGCTTGAAAAGGAAACAACATAATTCAGGGCTGTCAAAAAAGAAGAGGATAAAAAGTTGCTTCTTCAGAAAAAAAAACAGTAGACGAGAAATAAAAAAAAAAAAGAATCAGAACAGTAAGTAGTGAGACACATAAACGCTTCTTTTTTAAGGAGGAAACTAAGTCATGTAAGTGTTCATTATAGACGCAAGATAGTCTTCTGTGCTTTCAGACCGCTAAAGGTCAGAAGCCGAGTACTGTAATCTCAGAAACATATTGCTTTAATACACTTGTTTTGCCTTTTATCATAATCGTCATTTTATAGTATAATGGACGGACATTAATGCTGACAAGTTGAAGTAGACAGTCAGATGGGATTCGAAAATACATTTGGAATAAAATATTTTAATAATTGGTACTTCAGCGTGAGTCACCGAACAAAAATGGCAGAACACAATTTTTGCAGTGGCCAGAACACAATTTTAAATTCAGTTGGGGGTTGTTTGTTTTCTTCTAATTTTTAAAAATTCATATGCCCATTCGAAAGCTTAGTGATCGAAACTTTGATAAGAACCCAGTGATGAATCTTCTCCCTACTTGTGCCCAGTAGTAACTTAGCAACTAGTGAGCAGGAGGGTTCTGGTTCGGATCCGAATTCAGCGTACATTAAATCACTGCTTCAAGAAGCAAGGAGATTAGAGGGCCTGAATGGCCGAGTGTCTAGCGCTCCGGCGCTCAGTACCACAGGTTTCGGGTTCGAGAACCGGCGGTGCCATGGATGTTTGTAGCGGTTCGGAATCCAAGAGAAGATCCTGTAAGAACGTCACGGAGCCAAGTCAGACTTCTATCTACGGGTGCTCCATCACAACAAAAGACGCCTCCTTTCCCTCCATCCCTGAGTTGACTACTCATGGGATGTCCGTCCCTCACTGCAGGACTCTGAGGATTAGTCACAACAACAGGAGACTAGATGGCAATTGGCAAAGTGTGTAAAGCATCTCGCATAGATAGTCAGACTGCCTGGAAGGAATTTTCCTATACGGCATACAAATGCGGGGCGGTTAACACTAAAAATCTTTCCGGAAGGCAATGTCATCCCCATGTTGCGCATCGATGGACTGTATAGAACATATGAGGTGGCCATAAATGGAAGCGTGGTTCACCGATGTTTAACAATAATGAAAAATTCTTCGGAGAAAGACTGCAAGTTCATTTTCTATCTCCGCTAAACAACTGAGGATTTTAAATGGCTTGCACTTGAATAACAATTTTCATCATGGCTCACTGTAACTGGACTTCAGTTATTCAGGTTCCTTAGCTTGTAGTCCAGTTCCACTTATGAACTTAAGGAAGACATCTTTCGTTCTAGAAGCACCGAAATGTTTTCCTTTATTAGAAAAAAAAAAAAGTTCAATCAACTAGATGATTCAATCTCTAATGTTAACTCACTGAAATCAATTTCTAAATGTTAATTTATGATGGCGCCACCGTCACTGGAAGGGAAAAAATCATTGACTTCTTCAATCCAAAGTATTAAAAATTATTTCTGAATTTGTACGAAAAATTGAAAACCTTTAAAAACTACTTTTAAAAATTACATAAAAATAGTTATTAGTTCTAAATTCCATCATGGAAAAACATCATACAATTTGTACATAAAATTTAAAAATTCAATTTACGAACTAAATTCATAAGTATAAGTATATGGATTCACATGTGTAAAATCAATAAGTATAGCGTGTCCCAAAATACACACAAGATTTGAATTTCTAAACTGAAAGAACTGATTTTCTTCAAAATGCACCTTTAGGCTTGGTGCTCGAGGGGAGTGAATATACCAAATTGTTTTATAAAACAAATCCTATTATATACTTTGGGGCCTGAGGACCAATGGCTAGCGCTCTGTCCTTTGGTACCACAGGCTTCAGGTTCGAATCCTGGCGGTGGCATGGATATTTGTTAGTGGTTCGAAATCCTCGTTAAACAGTAGGTCCCGAACTAATTAACCCAAAGTGTGCACAAAATGACCGTAGAGCGACAAACTAAACCAATCTTGTACACATTATTAAAATTATTACTTTTTGCGTGAATTTTGAAACACTCTTTAGATCTATGTGTGTTTTCACCCACATTATAATTTTTTTCTTTGGGAGATATATTCAAGATTAGAATACAAAAATGACTTACATAAACCACTTCTACTCCAGATGAAATATTACCATGTCTTCAAAACAAATTTGTAATTTATCTTCATAAGTAAACTTGAAAAAAAGTAATATTTATTTTAATAACTAAATTTTTTTGACATAGAGCAAGAGATTATATTTTTGAAAAACATTTACTGTATTAAAAATATGACAAAATTGACTTTTTATTATTTTGTTTCATTTAAAAGTATACTGTAAGACCTATTCAGTAATTACCCAGTTGATTTAAGTGTTTATTGTAACATGGTAGTAAATTTTGGCTTTACGAAAAATGACTTTATGACTAAAAATGATAAAAAATAATATTTTAAAAATGGTTAAATTACGGATGTTTCGAAAAATATAGCCTTTTTCTAATTACCTTCTCGTTCACCTTCCAAAATCTCGCGTTACATTTAAAAGTTCTCATCGGTTTGGTTTTGTCTGTCGCTCTACGGGCTTTTTGAGCAAATTTTGGGCTAATTAGACCGAGACCTACAGTTTAACGGGGATTCCGAATCACTAAAAACATCCATGCCATTCCCAGGATTCAAACTGTGGTACCAATGGCCAGAGCGATATCCAATTGGCCATCAGGCCGCCACTTTTCATCGGAGTGATATCACTTCGCAAGTTTGTCTTTTATAGAAACGAATCCACAGAAATCCAATGGTTCAAGATCAGGATTGTTGGGGAGGATATGTTTATAAATTTCTCACTCGATTTTTCAATTCCTGAATGAAATTCTTGTTTGAAAGGAAGTTAAAAAGAAATTTCCAATATATTCGTCGAACTTTACATATTGTCGTACACCATACTTCAATTGCTTAATAATAAATTGTTTTTTCCCCTGTACATTGTTAGCAAACAATAATAAATTTCAGAGTGTTAAATCTTATTATGCAGACTTCCAGTTGGAACTATATATTTTACTCTTACTACGCAGACTTCCAATTGGAGCTCTATATTCTACTCTTACTACGCAGGCGGCCCGATGGCCAATTGGCTAGTGCTTTGGTACCACAGGCTTCAGGTTCGAATGTTGGCGGTGGCATGGATGTTTGTTAGGGGGTACGGAATCCACGTTAAACTGTAGGTACCGGTCTAATTAGCTCTAGTGTCTAATTAGCCTAAAGTGTGCAAAATATGACCGTAGAGCGACAAACCATACCTAAAACCTTACTAGGCAGACTTCCAATTGAACTTTATATTCTACTCTTACTACGCAAATTTCCAATTGAAACTCTGTATTTAAATTGGTACAACATGTTCTTACAACGGATAAGTCGAAAACATTTCGATAATTTTTTCACCAACTATTCTGAAAATAGTTTTTTTACAAGAAATTTTCTGGGAAAACTGCAATTGACCTTCTCACCCACTCGTACAAAAGCAATAAAATGATATAGTAAAGGTTAAAATACTTAAAAAAAAGAATAAGACTATAAAAGTCGTCAAGTGCACAGGTGCAGCTCATTAGTATACAAATCACACATGCAAGCTATAAGTATCACATTAGCAACTGTTGATTTATAAGCTTGACAAAAGCAACAAGGAAAGTTAATTCTACAGGGATTTATGCAATGTTGAATGTGTTGGCCTGAGTAAATATCCCCACAGGGAAAGTAAGAACCATGACAATTGATCGATTTTTTGATGTCTTTCAAAATTCTCTGAAAATATCTCCGCTAAACTATATAAAAATAACTAACATCCAGTCAAAGGATATTTACTATCATGTTTCATGTGTGTTGAATTTTATTGAAAATAGGTGTGTTGAATTTTAAATGAATTAATTTACAAATTTGATCAAGAAAAATTCAAGTATCTAATCATCTCTATGCAGCCTGATGGCAGGGTGACTAGCGCTCTGATGCTCGTTACCACAGGTTTCGGTTTCATGTCTCGGCGGAGCTATGGATGTTTGTAACGGTTCGGAATCCACTTTCAGCTGTAGGTCCCGGTCTTATATGACTGTTGAGCGTTGGGCGTAGAGCTGACAACCATACCCTGTAAAAAGAAAAGCATCTCCTGTCTCGAAATATGCCAACAAGCGGACGGCCTTAGCCCACCATGGGGTTGTTGCCCCAACCAAGAAGAAAAGGTTATGGGTTCTATCGTTTTTTTGCTTAACTAGATCCATTTGAAATGACAGATTGCCATAAACTTCAGAAACGTCTTTCTGTCGCTTAAATGACTAATCAGTTATATTTTCATAAGTAATACAAATGAGAATATTTCCTGAAAATCCTATGGATATAGTGTTCCAGATCTTCCATAATATATACTGGATAATGCTGAATCTTCTATTGCCTAATGGTGTCAATGGCGAATTTTCTGAAGTCAAATAACCAGTATTTGTAAACCTAACATCAGTATAGCTTTATGAGCATTTTTTGCCTTTTTGGTAAAGTAGGTTGGACCTGATGGCCAATAACTAGCGCTCTGGCGCTCGGTGCCACAGGTTTCGGTTTCATGTCTCGGCGGCGCTATGGATGTTTGTAGCGGTTCGAATCCACTTTAAACCATAGGACTTGGTTTAATATGACTGTTGGAGGGTGTAGAGCTGACAACCCTACGCCATAAAAGAAAACATCTCCTGTCTCGAAATCTGTCATTAGGCAGGTGGCCTTGTCCCACCATGCGGCTGTTGTGTCAATGAAAAAAAGTATATATAGTTTCTGCTGTTAAAGAACATACTTGAGAGAACTTTTCCAGACATAAACAATAGATAATTCTAGTTTAAAACGTCTTATTTTATTTTAAAAGATAACAATTTTTTGAAAAATCTACCTGAATTATTCATTGTCCTAAACAAGTGCTCTTCGACCGGGTGAGCTGATCCAGGTTTTTTAACCACGGTATCATTCTTCCGACTCTGGCAGAATGAGACAGCTCTGGAATGAGAAGGCAAAGTTCACACAAACAGTTCAATGTGACGAGTTCATTTGTTGCTTTCCTTCTGTTCTGAATTGTCTTTAAGCAGTCTATTTAGACTTTTTGTCTGCAGCCCACCTGTTACTTCGTTTGAATATCGCATTAAGAAAACTTCGTTCTGACAATTGTAGGCACGTCAATAAGATAAATTAGTTAACTGATTCCTGCTGTTTGAAAGGAAATTAATTGCGGTCACGCTTTCCTGAACTGTTTACTTTGTAGCTGTCTAAAAGTAAAATTCTCAGTAACCGCGTCGTATTGGTATCGCCAACAGCAATCAGACAGTTACAATACAAAGTATTGTCAATTTTACTTGTTTTGAGACTTCTTAGAAATAAGCCCAGTTTTTATAGTGCACTGTTTAAAAATAATGAAGATACCGCATTTCTCATGTAAATAAACGTATTCAATATATATATAGGAACTAATTATCCATCAGTAAAAATAAAAATTAATATTTATTTATGTATATTGATACTAAAATGTGAGAATAAAAGTATCCTCATCAAAATAAACATAAAAGGGGGAAATAATTGAAAAAGATTGGAGTGTTTCTTTGTTAAATTAAATATATTTTTAGTAATTTAGTATTTAAACAAATTTGCAGTTTTATCTCAAGGTCTTCCAAGGTCAAAGCTAATACGAATATCTGTTGTAAAAATCTTTGTAAAAAATAATTTGTGAATCATCTTACTATTCAGATTTTTTTCATAAGATTTTTCTAGAGGAGTTTTTTTTTTTTTTTTTTCAGTATCTTTACAATTTAAACTTAGCTCTACGTTACCTTATCATGACATTGTTTTGAAATAAAAATTACATAGCATACTTACCATGTATTCACAGCAACTTTTAAGTGTAACTAGTCTATTTTAATGTGTAGTAACGTATTTAATAGTACAAGTAATGTAATACGTAGATTAATAAATGAATGTATTATTATAGAGCTTAAATATTATTCAAGCTTGTTTTTTTCCAGTATCTTTACAGAATTTGATTATAAGTTTATACTTTAAAAATAGCTATTCGTTACCTTTTCATGTTTGTTTTCAAATGAAAATTACATTTTTAACATGACCTCATAGCAAATTGTAAGTGTAACTAGTCTATTTTAATGAACTAGTAATGTATTTAATATACTAGTAATGTATTATGTAATGTATTTAAGCTTTCTAGTCTATGGCACTTAATATATTTAAATTTTATAAGCATCATCAAAACATTAATAATTTTCTCACATTCAACGAGCTAATGAAAAAAGATTACTGTGATTATTTTTAATGGTTGCAGGGTACGAGATACAATTATCAACGCCATGCATTTTAAAAATAATCGGAGTATGTGCAAGGATAAAAAAAAATTTCATACATATATTATGCAGCTTTTTTCATTTGCAATATTATTCCTGATTTGTCTTATTTAATGCTCGAATCTGAAATAATAATTGAAAAGAATTATGTTTCATTGCATTTTAAGATGTTCAAACCGCATTTTAAATCATGTCAGAATGGTATATTATATTATTACAATGTTGAACTTTTGTGAAATGCTTAATAATTATATACAAAAACTCAATTTCAATGGTAGTGAAATCTATGTCTTTCCATCATAATACAATACTTTTCATTATTATGCATAAATTGAAACAAAAATCAAGAAGTGCATTTTAATTGGATGATATTACTCACATAAATTTTAAATCAAGTAAAATCCAGACTATTTTTAGAAAAACTTATTTGTTATGGAAGTGACATTAATGCTATAATTTCTTCATATTTTAAACTAGAAAATAATAATCTTATAAAGAAAGTCATATAAAATTTATTTTTTTGTAGCATATTTATCTTTCATTTTCTTTCTTTCTTTTTTTAAACATCCCATTTAGGAACTCTTATTTTTATTGTTAAAATTTTACAATAATAGTTTTTGTTATAAAAAAAATATTAATGGTTTCATTTAATGGCCCAATTTCAGCATTTAATATACACAAATTTGTATCTCTACATGCTTAGAATATCATATATTTTATACTTTTAATGAAGGGAAGCAATATTCTCATTATCACTATAAAGTGTGTCATCTAATCTAGAAATCGTCGGACGATGTACACAGGATCCTTATGTTGACTTGAACATCAGCTGCTAGTTTGAGAATAATTTGCTGACCTGTTATTAATGACCCGAATCATGGTCCAGTGGCAACGTACGCAGTTGATGTGCAGGAGGGCTGAAGACGAACCTGCTAGTGGCCTTGTTGTAATCACTGTTTTCACAAAAGAGCAGATTTAATGGCGATTGTGACAATACGGATAAATGTGTCTTGCATCGATAGTCAGCCTGCCTTGCGGGAGTTTTCCGGGTTTTCTCCCGCAAATGCAGGGGCAGTTACTCTAGAAATCTTCCCGGAAGGTGTCGGTGAGCTGATCATATATATAAATGGTACATGATGTTTAACGTGGTAAAAACTTAATGTCAACTAAATATTGAATGTTTGCCCTTTTTAATAACTATATTTTCTACCTGCAATGTTTTTCTGTATAAAAATTTTCATGGAAGCGAATCTTAAATCTTTGTTTTTAAACAGCTTGTTCATAGGTTTTTGAAAACAAGTGAGAGTTAAGTAATAGCTATTTCAGAGGAAAAGATTATGAAATCATTATAGAATACTTTAAGGCATTTTGAAATAATACACTAGAATGTGCTTTTACGACATTCATCATAATTATGCTGAATACGTGAAAGTTTTAAAGCTTTTTCCTTAACAGACAGTAAAAATTAAAATCAAAAATGCTCTTAAAAGGGCTTTCCGAAAGGAATTATCTCCAAACAAAATAGTACTGAGACACCAAAGTGATGTTTGATTCGTAAAATTTTAAGAAATCAACTAGATTCTTCCGTCATACACAGAAACCCGCGCAAAGGCTTCTATTTGAGGGGGGGGACCAATGAGATATTCGATTTCTGTGTTTGCATATACATTTCTCATTTTTTATATGGCCCCTTGACTTTCCCAGGTTTCATTCATTCAACATTAAAATAAAAATTCCAAGATACAAATTTGCAATTTCAACATTTGAAACAATTGCTTGAACATAACATTTCTGAAATTTATTATTTAAATGAAGTTAGTCGACTACAATAAAAAATAAATTAAAAGAAAAAAAAAAAAAAAACGTGTTGTTTGTGAAGGTAATGAAATCACCTTAATTGTTTTTATTTAGTATAAAATAATAAAGCACAAAAATTCTACAATAAATATTACAGTATGTTCATATGAGGGGGAAAAAGACATCAACTTACCCATTATTAAAATTCTGAATTGTCAGATCCGAATTTTAAATTAACTTTTTTAATTAAAAGTAAAATATACAAGAAGAAATTTTATTTAAACTAAACAAATATTTTAATATTCGTTCAATCCCGTTCGTGACAAATGAGAAATGCACGGGACAAAGTAACTGAGCACACATTAGCATCATACAGGTTCCCCAGTAAACTCCTTTTAACTTTTAACTTTTGAATTCCTTCAGTTGTAGTCATTAACCTGGTGTCTAGGTGCAGCAAATCGGTAGAATACAATCAGTGAGTTTCTGCCAGGAATCAATTGTATTTCCTGTACCAAAATAGCATCAAGATTCTGCTCCTAGACGAACTCTCTAACTGTTTTTGTACTATCCGAAGAGTTCACTCCCAGCAAAATAAGGAGTTAGTTTGCCGATCTCAGTAGTTTTATGAAATACATAGTACTTTGAGTACCCATTAACGTCGATCATTGAGTACGATGAGCATTTACATTGAATAAACATCAGCATGGATTGTAAAGCGGCATACATTTAATATGAAAGTTTTCTATGGTACAGTATATGAAAAACAATCATGATCATTAATAACTGGGACGGAAGTTTTTATTATTTTGTATTTTTATTGAAGGGCTGTATAATTTTATAATTATATATAGTTTATTTTTTTATTATTTTTTTTATAAAGAATTTTACACGGATTTCAATATTTTCAATACTAAAAAAATTAGCAGCTAATGATTTTATATTAAAAATGTTACTGTAATAAATAAATTATTGCGTTAAATAGTAGATTATGCAATTGCAAAACACGAAAATGCTGACGAATTAATATTAAAAGTCCTCCTAGAAGGCATTACTTCCCTACTGCATCAATGGCGAATGACGAGCTTTGAAGTGCTCAGAGTAGAAGAAAAAGATTAAATATCAGTGTCTAAAGGATATTTAAACAGTAGTTTTTTTAATATGACACGGAAAATGCCAAGGAGTTACTTCTGAAAATCCTCCTAGAAGGCATTACTTTACCGCATCAATGACAAAACTCAATGTAATGTGATGTAATAACTCAATGTAATGTAAATGTATTAATGACGAAATTCAACGTAAATTCGAAAACTAACAGTTGTGAAAAAAAGAAACCTTTAAATATTAGTTTCTAAAGCATTATTTAAAAAGTAGTTTTTGTAATTATAAGACATAAAGATGCTGAGGATTTACTTCTAAATGTCCTCCCAAAAGGCATTATTTTACTGTATTAAGGATGCGTTTTGATAGCTCAGAGTTGTGAAAAAGGGCTTTAAATATCAGTGTCTAAAGCATAATTAAACAATAGTTTATGTAATTGTAAAACACGAAAATTCTGAAGAATTACTATTGAAAGTCCTCCTAGAAGGCATTACTTGTTTATTGTATCAATAACGAATGGCGAGTTTCTAAGTGTTCAAAATAGCAGAAAAAAATTAAATATCAGTGTCTACAACATATTTAAACAGTAATTTTTTTGTAATTATAAGACACGAAAATTCTGAAGGGCTACTTTTGAATGTCCTCCCAGAGGGCATTACATCACTATATTAATGACGTGTTTTGAAAGCTCAGAGTTGTAACAACAAAGAAAAAAAGCTTTAAATATCAGTGTCTAAAGCATATTACTCTGTTCTATAATGTAACCTATTTATTTCTTCAACACACTCATGTATTATACATACAATTCCGAAATTATCCTTAAGAAACCTCATTCAACCATTAATCAGCACTAAAAAAAAAAAAAAAAAAAAATCTGAATGTAAAAAGCAACAACCGCTAAGCCAGAATGACTTCAAATATAATAAATGCTATATGTATTACATCGATATTCGTGTATGCACAAGACGATGTCTTCCCAAACATTTCTTCTACCCAAGCAATCTAATCAAAAGCACTAATAGAACTTCAATATCAAATCGAAACTCGCCGTCAAAGTGGAAGGAAAACTTAACTTAATTACCTGACAGATAATCTGATACGAAATAATGGGAAAAGTAGCAAATTGATACGGAAAATGACTTGCCCGAATCTGGTGGGCCTTTTCTTTAAGTGGGAAGACTTGTCATTCTACAAATCAACAGGCCTTGCTTCTTGTAGCTGGGCAATTAGGGGTCGACAACTCTATGGCTATCTCGAAGCGTGCCGTATCTCGACAGTAGCTTGTTTAAATGGAAAGCAAATGGCTCGGTGGTTCTTCTTGGTATGCTTTAGCTCAATGGCCATTTTTTTCTTTGGACTCTTTTCTGTTGGTTTCTAGTTGAGAGGCGTCATTAAGACTTGAATTGGGGTGGCTAAATGCATTTCGAAGTGGGAGATCTTCTAATCAAACGAATGCTTTTACGATGAATTCACATTAAGAGAGAAAGACAACTTCTTTGAAATTGAAAGCCTAGACGTGTTGCCACGACTGATATACTAAAAGCATTTGTTGGAGTTGGTAGTCGGGATTTTAAAAAGCAAAAAGATAAATAAGTAAATAGAGATAGAAGCTTGAGAATTATATGTATGTATATCAACATAATTACAGTAATTGTAATAGCCGAAGAAAACAATTTGGATAATGTCTGGATATTTTTGCTTTAATTCCGAAATAGAAGCTTTACTTTTTATATTTTTTAATAAGTAAATGAAGATAGAAACTTGAGAATTATATATATGCAAATCCACATAATTATATTAATAGTAATAGCAGAAGAAAACAATTAGGATAAAGTCTTGATATTTGAGTTTTGATTCCAAATTAGAAGCTTTACTTTTTATATTTTTAATGATATGCCTTTTACTTAATAATTAAGAAAATGAATTGAAGTTCATTCAAGGCATTGACATAATTTAAATATCCGCTACCTTAAAATAATTTTTTAAAAGAAATTTCCAAGAAACCATTATGTCTACTGAATTCCACAAAATAACAGTAGGAATGATCTTTATATTCATTTTTAGAAAACTATGGCCTATTATGTAATCATACATTTCTTTTCAGTCAAACGTTTTTGAATTGTTATATTTTATAATAATGTTTATTTTTTAACATTTTTCATTGATTTTCATGATACAGATGTAATGAAATTTTATTTTAAATCCTTTAATACATAGGAAGATATTTTACTATGTAATTCTTAATTTTTAGTGTTTTTTAAACTTTGTATTGCATTTTTATTATGCCTTCGATTTCTAATGAATCGAATTTCTACAATTTCTAATGATTCATTAAAAAAATCAACTTTTACATAAGTCAGGTTAAAGAGATTTCTGTGCGTGTCAAATCCATTTATGAATAAAATAACTTAATAGAAATTAAAATAAATATTTATGGAAAAGCTTATATACCTTGGTCAATAAATCACTCCTTTTCAATTAAATTTTTTGACATAATTTAAATTTCCGCTACCTCATAATAGTTATTTTTTAAAGAAATTTTCACAGAAACAATTATGTCTACTGAATTCCACAAAATAACAGTATAAATTATCTTTATAATCATATTTTTAAAACTGGCCTGTTATGTAGTCATACATTTCTTTTCAGTCAAGCATTTTTGAATTGTTATTTCTTAAAAAAATATTTACTTTTTTTTTACATTTTCCATTGATTTCCATGATATAGATGTAATGCAATTTTATTTTAATCCCATTAATAAATATGAAGACAGGATTTTATTATTAGATTAAGCCTTCGATTTCTAATGATTCATTAAAAAAAAAAAAATCAACTTTATATAAGTCAGGTTAAAGAGATTTCTTTGTGAGTTAAATCCATTTATGAATAAAATAACTTAATAAAAAATAAAATAAATATTTATGGAAAAGCTTACATACATTGTTCAATAAATCACTCCTTTTCAAGTCAGTGTTTCAATTCAATTTGAATTTAATTGACACATTTTAAATTTACTTGACTTTGTTCAGTATTGAATAGATCAAGATCACCCAATTTTTTTCAAAGCATCTTTTATTCACGTAGCTTTATTCGAAATAAATCGAAGTTGTCAGCCGAAAGCATTACTCTAAAGTCTGGGGGCGCTTGCTAGGGCTGAGAAAGGGGGAGGGTATCGAACGCGTGCGATAGAGGGGGTGGAAAAACTATTTTCCACATGAATAGAAGGGGGTCTCGATATCATGATGTGAAGTACTAACGCCCTCTGTATCCCATTAAGTGGTCAATGATAATCTGGATAACCTTTCGCGCCAGAGGAAATGGGGAAAAAATTCCCTTCACTACAAAGGGAAAACTGTTTGCGATTTCCCCCTCATTGAGAATGGAAAGACTGCTGGTTGTATGCTTTTGAATCGTAGAAAGGTTTTCCGGTAGCATTTCAATTAACAACCCGACTTTTCTAAAAAAGTGTGCGTAAAAAGTCAATTTAAAATAAATTCTCTGTATTTCAGTGAGAATGTTGGAAAGTTTTAAATGTACTTCAAAACTTGCTGAAAATTCAGGGTGATTATAATTGAAGTTCCACTTTCAAAATGCTGTAAAAAAGGACCACTCATCACAATGAGTTCAAATTTGAACTAAATATACTCGAAGAAGGGCGAACCGGTATGACATCAAAAAAAGTTTAAAAAAAAATTATACAAAATTTTTTTTCCATCCAATTTGGTATGACAATTGCCGTGGTGGATGGGCTTTCCACTAACAGTGTTACAACTATTGAATGACTTAAAAGTCATTTTTTACGTCAGAAAACCGAAACAATCAAGCACATTGAACACTGCAGTTGGTTTAATGTGCAACTCATGACAAATACGTTGTAATTTCGATTCAAAATATCACTAGCAGTCGAATTCACTTTATTTCACTTTTGCACTATAAATAGTAAAAATTTAGAAGTCATATGTTGCATTATATGGTTAAATAACTGAAAAGCAAGAATGTTATGATTTCATAGTCAAATGTTAACCTTCGTAACTACTACTTATATTATGCCTTCTATTTCTAATGATTCATTAAAAATAAAATCAACTTTTATTAAAATTATTTCACTGTTCAAAATTGAACATTTATCTTCAATATCGTAGCATTACGGTTATTATGTTTACTGAAAATAACGATAAATAAACGGGCCTTTTTTGGGTTAAGAAATCTGTTTAAATCACAGTTCTTAAGCAGAAAAACTAAATTCTTGTTATATAAAATCCTTATTAGATCTATTTTGTTCTATGGCTCTGAAACTTGGACTTTGGAAAGATCTGATGAGGCCCATTTGGGTATATTTAAGCGGAAGATTTTAAGAGCTATTCTTGGAAGTATTAAGGAAAGTGATTGCCGGAGAAGACGGTACAACGCGGAAATTTATAAATGACATAAAGACCCAGATATTATAAAATTTATAGAGATCAATAGATTAAACTGGGCATATCTTTAGAATGAATGATTTAAACCCTGTAAAAGATTCGTTTTGGCAAAGCCACAGGGACAAAGAAGAAGAGGACGACCCAAGTTGCGATGAATTTGCGCAGTTGAAAAAGATTTTGCTGTACTAATGATTAAGAATTGGAGGACCATTATTACTCAGAGGAGGGCATGGGAAATCTCTTCAAATGAAAGCCTTAGTCCAGTCTAGGCTGTAGTGCTATTGATGATGATGATGTTTAACGAGAATCTAAAATGGAGGTCCTAACTTTACAAAGATAAGGATACAAAAGAAGCAATTTAACCCCCTACACGTGGTTTTAAGGTATCCATAAGCTTTTGGTAAATATTTTTAAAAATTGTAGAAACAATTTAGCCACTTTAGTGGATTAAATTTATCCCATGTCTAAGAGAGATTATAAACACTTCTATTTCCAGCTTATAATTTCTGCAGATTATACGGTAAAACAACCTTAGAATTTTGTGGTGAGGATTAAAAACTGCTGTAAATAATCATCTAAACATGTTGGAAGCAAATATGTTGCAGTTGAGGACGATGGAAAGTAGTATTATTTTTACAAAAGTAGACAAAATACGACGCGCATCATACATCGGTGGATGAAAAAGACGAAATAAAGTTATAGGTAAGAATTAAAAACATATTACAAGAGCTGAATTAATAATTAATTGTGATACTGATAAAGATTTTCGTCTCTCTAGAACATACGAAGATTACAGATCGTCAGAAAAATATCATCCCTTTCCCCATAGTTCTTAAATGTATATCTTCTTTATGGTTTCCACTATCTTAAATTTATAACATAATTTTGGCATCAAAAATTTTCTTTAAAATTGAAAAACTTCCTGTTAGTTTTATGTCAAGGATATAAAAAAATATTTTATTTGGTATGGAAAGTAGATGGAAAGCAGCATAATTTCCACAAAAGTAGACAAAATAAGACGCACATCAAATATTTGGGGTTAAAAAGGACGAAATAAAGTTATAGGTAAGAATTAAAAACATTACAAGAGCTGAATTAACAATGAACTGTGATACTGATCAAGATTTTCATCTCTCTAGCACATACTAAGATTACAGATAGTCGGAAAAATATCATCTCCTTCACCATAGTTCTTAAATGTATATCTCCTTTTTTGGTTGCATAATCTTAAATTTATAACATAATTTTGAGCATTAAAAATTTTCTTTTAAATTGATAAACTTCCTGTTAATTTAATGCCAAGGTTATAAAATTATCAAATTCTTTTATCTGTTGTATTTTAAAAAGGCATTTGGATAAACTGAGATAAAGCAGCGTCAGCGAGCATACATCTCAAAGTACCAAGTCAAGTCAAGGGTATAAAAACGGATTTTGATTGGTATATGTTGTGCCAAAGATCAGGATCCAATTACCCATGGGATATAAGATAGTTGAAATCAATTACGGTATTTGAAATTAATAATATTTTTGTTATAAAATAGAAAAACTTATTAGGAACTTAAGTTTTTATAAAAACATTGAAAATTCTTTGGGAAAAACTAATAAACGCATTCGTATAAAAACTATGTGTTTTTAGCTATATAGACTGTGCTAGAATTTTGAGGTAATGTTAATGAATACATTGTGAAGCTGGTTGTAAAATTATTACAAGATATTCTGCACATTTTTATACAATGCCCTTATTCAAATCACAAACCATAATTTGAGGAATACCCACACCATGAAAATAGAATACATAGAAAGTGCTGCAAAATTAACAATATTTCATAATAATCAATTGATGATACATTCTACCGTCATTTTTAAATGAAAAAGTTATACATAAAAAAATTCAAAATCAATGTTTAAATTAAATTATTATAATTCAATTTAAATTTTGCAAATATATATTTAAAATATACCATAATTAAAAAGTTGCAATCTGCCTTTGCTGTTTGATGACCAATTGGCCAGCACTCTTGTAGATTCGAATCCTGGCATGTGATGGATCTTTGTTAGTGGTTCGGAATACGCGTTAAACTGTAAATCTTGGTCAAATTAGACTAAAGTGTGCAAAAATGACAATAGAACGACAAACAAATGAACATCTGCTTTTATTTGGTTGCGCTCCTTTTTTTTTTTATCATTAAATATATTAATATTTTTATTCTGATAATTTTCACATTATAACATGTTCAGATATTTTGAGCTATTTTTTTGAGTACCATAACCAGTAAGCAACATTTTTAGTGAAATTATCTCTGTCTTCTTTACGACGAAGAGAACATTCTGATTAGATAAAAACTAAAGGGAAATAAAAATAAAAAGATACAAACTCATTACTTTAAAAAGGAACCGTGAGAAAAATATCATGTATATGTTTCTGTAGAAACATCAGAAATATATCATGAAAAACTTGGAGATGAACTTGAGATTATCTTAATTTACTAAAAATAGCTGATGAGAGAAACTGAAAATTAGAAAAACAGTTTTATCACAAGCTTGCTTCAAAGCTCGACTTTTCATAATCATTATTCAAGCTTTCACTCTGCGGTTCAAAATAAGACACGTGTCTTAGCTTCAATTTTGTGAGCAAAATATCAAATGATTTAACGGAGAATAAAGAAGGGTTCAAGAGATATACATCAAATTTTATCATATCATTTCGTTGATGAAGATTACATTGTGACATTTACAATCCTCTGTTTCTATCTACTACGAATTATGAAATATGTCATAGTATATATGAAATAAGTAGTGAAATATTGGGGCACCAATTATAATAAAACATGAATGAACATAATAAATATGTAACAACCATTTTCTAATTCTTCTACACACTTGGGGTTATACTGTTTTAAACATTTTTTAATGTAAACAATTTCTGAGCAAGCTTTTGTAAAACTATTCCACGAAAAAAATTGTAACATTTTTATCAATTTTTAAATAACTAATTATTTGAGAATACTATATTTTCGTTCAGGGTATAAATTATTATAAATTCATAAAATATATATTGAGTTATTTGTAGAAAAGACTAATATTAATAAACGTAAGTAAACATCTTATAAAAAAGTTACTCATAATAATATGACTGATTCGGATTGAAAAAGCATAGTAAAGGTATATAAAAGACATAGTAAACCATTAGAATCGAAACGATTATTAATTCAATGGAGAAATATAGTTACGTACATAATATGGTTTGTTTTGTTCTAAATCTCTAAAGTCGATCTTAAACTATCACATGCATAAATTACAATTAAAGTTTAATTGCATTTTTTAATATTAGTATACTGACCCAGAGCGGCCTTGTGGATAGCGCATTTGAATTCAAAACCAACAAAACGAACTTTAACCGAAAGTTTCTGCGTCAATGCCATGGATTGACAGAATAAATTCGTAAGTCGGAATATCCTTTAGCTGAACTCGAGCTTTGGTTTGGTTTGTCGTTCTACGATCATTTTGTGCACACTTTAGGCTAATTAGACCGGGACCTACAGTTTAACGTGGATTCCGAACCACTAATAAACATCCCTGCCACCTCCAGCATTCGAACCTGAAGCCTGGAATACCAAAGGCCAGAGCTCCAGCCAATAGGTCATCAGGCTGCAAACTTATAACAGTATTCCGTCGAGCCGGCGATGAACCTGAACTCGAGGAGGATGGTGGGAATCTTCTCAAATAAGAACCCTGGGAAGACTCGGTCAAAATTAGGATGGAAAAAATTGGGCGCTGTGTTTTATGCCACGCTGAATTTTCTAAACGTCTGCGGTTATAGCGGGGAATGAATAAGGTAAAAATACCTAGCGTTAGAAAACAACATATTAGTATTGTTTATAATAATCCCAATGATTACTTAATTTACTTTAATTGGTTATTTTCCAGCCCACAAACATCCTTTTCTGACAACTGATTAAAGTTCTTCCAGAACAGGTATTCTAAATTGACATTTAAGCATCCTAACCTCCTCATGAAACCTTAAAACCTCCCTAAACATAACCTCCATACCCCAAATGGCTGCGAACAATTTAAAATGGTGTATTTACATTTCAGAATTTCTCACGATAATGTTGTAGAAAAATAATAATAAAATCTAACGGTAATTGTTTTTTCCACGGAATTGTGATTGCTGGTTTTTTTTTTTTCTTCGGTTGATAAGAGAAGCTATTAAAAAGTGCAAATCGTTATATGTGCGGCAGATTGAGAAAAGTAAACTTGTAAACATGCTGATAGCACAGATAATGTTCAAAGGTTCCGTAGTGTCAAGAGTGAAGTAATTATTTTGATAAGAAGGCTAAATTATTTCTTTAATCATCAGGGTTCTAAAACAAGTCGGGTTATCTGAACCCTTTAACAGACATATCTCGTCTTCACTTATCGTTATCATTTCTTTTATATAATAGAACTGAAAGCATTTGCAAGGAAAATGATGCAAGTCAGAACTTTCGGTTTTAAGGGATAAGGGAAAGAAGCAGTTATGGTACCATTAAAAGCACAAAATCTCTTAACGCAACTTAATCTTTTATGTATGTAATACTAATAAATTAAAGTAGCTAATACTTTTATGATAGTCTTCCTCTTAACAAACCATTAAAAAATCTTTCAATCCACAAATTAAAGTACAAATTAGAATATTTTGAGTTGTGTCATTTTTCTTGCAAGCGAGAGGATTTGGAATTCAGGCTTTTAGATTAAAACGTTCTACGAACAGTTCTTATTTTCTATGAAGCAGAAAAAATTCAGTTCAAATTAAGTTTTTCATTCTTGAGTGGTATTTTTTATTGAAAATATTTCCATAATCGTGATCAAGTCAATAATTTTTACATGGAACATTAAACCTTTTATATTATATATATATATATATATCAGTAAGTTGCCATGGATGTTTGTAATGATTCGGAATCCATTTAAACCGTGGGTCCCTGTCTAATATGAATGTAGAGCGTTGGCATAAGAAAATTTTATCAGTTACCAAGTGTAAAAGTGATTAGTCAATTGGTTTGTATTTGCAATGTTTTTAATATTCATGCTTAAAAATTTTTATTCCCAATTAACAGTTGATCCAAACGGGCATTGATCCTTTTAGGCTAAGGGCCACATTGACTCATCCAATAAATCTCAAGGGTTAAAAACTAGATTAAAAAACCAGATTTAAGTTAATTGATTAGTATTTGAAGTCACTTCTAATAATTTCCTTTAGTAAACTTGACCCGCAGATGCAAACAATTGTCAATGGAAAGTTACAGCTGCATAAATATCCTTAATCATAGTTATAATGTTTAATATCATTATGTGAATTGCTTATTATTATGTTTCTACTTACACTTATTGTAAGTTTCTCGGAAAAATCTCATATCAATAATTACAGATAAAATGTTCAATTTATGTCAATTATTGCATTTCTTCATTGATCGTTACATAAAAACATCTGATTATTATTTTCTATAATTTACTTACATTATAAATTTTACAATATAATGAAAATAAACTGTGGCGGGCTAATTTTAGGAACAAATCTCATGTAATCAATTACATTTAAAATGTTCAATTTCATTATGTCAGTATTTGTGTTTCCTCATTGGTCGCTAAATAAAAACATCTGATTATTACTTTGTATGATTTACTTACATTGTAAATTTTACAATGCAACGAAACAAATTGTGGCGGGCCAATTTTGGACCGTGAGCCGTAGTTTGGAGACCCCTTTTATAGAATATATTTTAACAATACAAAGTAAGTATAAATATACAATTTTATATTTATATCTTACTTTCTAAATATTTTTTATTTCTAAATAATTATTTAAAACAAGTTTTCTTTACAATTTGCGAAGCTATATTTTGCTCTTTTCATTGATTTTTTTTTCCTAACAAAGTTTACAAAACTAAAAATATTCTATTTTATGTAGCGAGGAACGCCTATCATATCTTCTAAGACATTATGTTTACAACTAATACATAATCCTGTTTTTCTTTTCGCGTTACAACTTAGAATTATCTGACAGATAACTGCATCTGTTTTAACGAATGCGGAGATACTTGGCTTGGATTCTATGTTAAAAAACAAATGGTAAGATTAACACAGTTTTGAGTCTTAATTAGCGCTTTGAGGAGTATTTCTTGAAGTGCAACGGCCTCAGCATTTATTTGTTTTATTCTGCTTTTTATTTACTACGTTTTTATGTCTAAAGATTCCGATTTTTTTTTTCTTTTCTAGTGGAAGACTTTTATGTAATTGAATTACAGTTTTATGTAATTGAACTTTGTAAGTGAAAAAAATTGCCAGTCATAATCGTTCTAGTTGTAGTTCTGCGGTATTAGTTTCATTAAAAAAAAAAACTTGTATTTTTAACTTTGTGAGTAACAAAATGACATAATTAGTTGCAAACTAACATCTGTGTTCACATTGAGCTTTTTACGTTATTTCTCGTAATTACGTTATTCTTCTCGTTATTTCTCTTAACATTGTCACAACATGTTAAAAATCTTAACATGCTATGAGGTTAGCTTAACATGACGTTAGCTTTACATGAGGTAGGTTTAACATGAGGTTAACTTAACATGAGGTTAGCTTAAATCTTTTTTTACACTTTTTAAAAGAATTATTGTAGAAGCCTACGTTATGACTGATTTTACTGTGCTCGTTTAATAAAATATATTTTAATTCATCTATAATAGATTGTATTTATCATGAATTGTTATAGATATATAACAGTATTTAAGAAATTTCAACAGATTAATCACCATCGAAGAGGGAATCTCCAGAAATTATAGGTAATAACAAATTAAAATCAATCTAATTTTACTTGTAGGATTTGTTCTTTGTTTCTAAGCGCATTGTGAAGATTTAAAATTTTTATTAATTATTATTTATATAACTGATACATTTTTTTGTGATATCAATTATTTTAGCCGAAGAACTAATTGCAAAGGTTTTGAAGAAATAAAATGAAAATATTTTACAACTGCCTCCTATTGATTTCATACCACTTCCAGTTTGTATGGTGAGAAAACTTGTATGATTATATTTAAAAAAAAAAAAACTGTTTTCAAGTTGAGAAAAATAAAGTATAATTTTACTTGCGTATCACTTTTTTTGTATGGGCATATCTTTGAAGCCATAGCAAAATCTAGTTATTATTTTTCGTTTATACACTTATCTTTGTGTTTTTCTGTTATATTTTTTTAACACTAAAATTCGTATATTTAACAAACATCAGATAAAAGTTTTTATGACGAATACAAAATAGTATATATAATTAGTTAAAAAAATTATTTTTTTTTTTTTTTTTGGGGGGGGGTCAATATAAGACATACACACATTTATTACAAATAAATGAAGCAAAAATAATTATTTTAATGAAAATATACTTTTTATATGAAATAAATGTTTAAGAATATTTAACAATTTACTGATTGACAATTTACTTTTATTACTGAAATCAAATTCCTCGTGTAACTTAATAATACGCCTAATGTCTCTGCATTAAGAAACAGAGACAGAGTAACTCTTACTCACAAGTCAGAAGAGTTGCACACATGTCACTCTTACTTATTCAGAGTAACTCACCTTACTCTGTAAAAGTAAATAACTGTAATAGAAATGCGTCGATGTTGTCCTCAGTTGTATTACTAAAAAGTATGACCCTGAACCAAAGAAATTAAGGCGTAATTAATGAGAACCATCGTTTGAAATGAATTTATTAGATGAATAGTGCCATATATATATTTTTTTTTTTGTTTGGCTTTTTAATATTAAAACTAATTTAGTATATCTCTTTATTGATTGATCTGTAGTTTGTAGGATATTTTATTTCCTTTTAACACTAAGTTTAAAAACTTTCAGTTTTGCATGAAAAGTGAGAGATCATTACATTTATTTTACATTTTAAGTATTCTTCTTCAATAGCGCAACAGCCTCTTGGTGGGCGAAGTCCGGTTGCCTACTGGCAGATCCTGAAACATAAGATGTTTTCATTTTTAGGGGTAAAGTGCGGCGAGCACCAGAGGACTAGTCAATCGGCCATCAGGATCCTTAAAGTACACTAGTACTCAAAAATTGAAAACGGACAGGTTACAGTGGTAATAATAATAGTTTATCTAATGCAAAGCTAAAAGCAAACTTCTTCTTCATTGCCGCAACAGCCCCATGGTGGCCAAGGCTGCCTGTCTAATGGCAGAGTTTGAAGCAGGAGATGTTTTCTTTTACGGGATAGGGTTATCAACCTACGGTCAACGCTTTAAAGTGGTTTCCGCGGTTTAAAGTGGATTCCGAACCACTACAGGCATCCATTGCACCGCCAGAACTTGAATCCAAAACCTGTGGCCTACCCCATGAGCTAGTCAATCGGCCATCAGGATCCTTAAAAGTACACTAGTACTCAAAAATTGAAGACGGGACAGGTTACAGTGGTAATAATAATAGTTTATCTAATGCAAAGCTAAAAGCAAACTTCTTCTTCATTGCCGCAACAGCCCCATGGTGGCCAAGGCTGCCTGTCTAATGGCAGAGTTTGAAGCAGGAGATGTTTTTCTTTTTACGGGATAGGGTTATCAACCTACGGTCAACGCTTTAAAGTGGTTTCCGCGGTTTAAAGTGGATTCCGAACCACTACAGGCATCCATTGCACCGCCAGAACTTGAATCCAAAACCTGTGGCCTACCCCATGAGCTAGTCAATCGGCCATCAGGATCCTTAAAGTACACTAGTACTCAAAAATTGAAGACGGACAGGTTACAGTGGTAATAATAATAGTTTATCTAATGCAAAGCTAAAAGTAAACTTCTTCTTCATTGCCGCAACAGCCCCATGGTGGCCAAGGCTGCCTGGCTAATGGCAGAGTTTGAAGCAGGAGATGTTTTCTTTTCACGGGATAGGGTTATCAACCTACGGTCAACGCTTTAAAGTGGTTTCCGCGGTTTAAAGTGGATTCCGAACCACTACAGGCATCCATTGCACCGCCAGAACTTGAATCAAAACCTGTGGCCTACCCCATGAGCTAGTCAATCGGCCATCAGGATCCTTAAAGTACACTAGTACTCAAAAATTGAAGACGGACAGGTTACAGTGGTAATAATAATAGTTTATCTAATGCAAAGCTAAAAAGTAAACTTCTTCTTCATTGCCGCAACAGCCCCATGGTGGCCAAGGCTGCCTGGCTAATGGCAGAGTTTGAAGCAGGAGATGTTTTCTTTTCACGGGATAGGGTTATCAACCTACGGTCAACGCTTTAAAGTGGTTTCCGCGGTTTAAAGTGGATTCCGAACCACTACAGGCATCCATTGCACCGCCAGAACTTGAATCCAAAACCTGTGGCCTACCCCATGAGCTAGTCAATCGGCCATCAGGATCCTTAAAGTACACTAGTACTCAAAAATTGAAGACGGACAGGTTACAGTGGTAATAATAATAGTTTATCTAATGCAAAGCTAAAAGTAAACTTCTTCTTCATTGCCGCAACAGCCCCATGGTGGCCAAGGCTGCCTGGCTAATGGCAGAGTTTGAAGCAGGAGATGTTTTCTTTTCACGGGATAGGGTTATCAACCTACGGTCAACGCTTTAAAGTGGTTTCCGCGGTTTAAAGTGGATTCCGAACCACTACAGGCATCCATTGCACCGCCAGAACTTGAATCAAAACCTGTGGCCTACCCCATGAGCTAGTCAATCGGCCATCAGGATCCTTAAAGTACACTAGTACTCAAAAATTGAAGACGGGACAGGTTACAGTGGTAATAATAATAGTTTATCTAATGCAAAGCTAAAAGTAAACTTCTTCTTCATTGCCGCAACAGCCCCATGGTGGCCAAGGCTGCCTGGCTAATGGCAGAGTTTGAAGCAGGAGATGTTTTCTTTTCACGGGATAGGGTTATCAACCTACGGTCAACGCTTTAAAGTGGTTTCCGCGGTTTAAAGTGGATTCCGAACCACTACAGGCATCCATTGCACCGCCAGAACTTGAATCCAAAACCTGTGGCCTACCCCATGAGCTAGTCAATCGGCCATCAGGATCCTTAAAGTACACTAGTACTCAAAAATTGAAGACGGACAGGTTACAGTGGTAATAATAATAGTTTATCTAATGCAAAGCTAAAAGTAAACTTCTTCTTCATTGCCGCAACAGCCCCATGGTGGCCAAGGCTGCCTGGCTAATGGCAGAGTTTGAAGCAGGAGATGTTTTCTTTTCACGGGATAGGGTTATCAACCTACGGTCAACGCTTTAAAGTGGTTTCCGCGGTTTAAAGTGGATTCCGAACCACTACAGGCATCCATTGCACCGCCAGAACTTGAATCCAAAACCTGTGGCCTACCCCATGAGCTAGTCAATCGGCCATCAGGATCCTTAAAGTACACTAGTACTCAAAAATTGAAGACGGGACAGGTTACAGTGGTAATAATAATAGTTTATCTAATGCAAAGCTAAAAGTAAACTTCTTCTTCATTGCCGCAACAGCCCCATGGTGGCCAAGGCTGCCTGGCTAATGGCAGAGTTTGAAGCAGGAGATGTTTTCTTTTCACGGGATAGGGTTATCAACCTACGGTCAACGCTTTAAAGTGGTTTCCGCGGTTTAAAGTGGATTCGAACCACTACAGGCATCCATTGCACCGCCAGAACTTGAATCCAAAACCTGTGGCCTACCCCATGAGCTAGTCAATCGGCCATCAGGATCCTTAAAGTACACTAGTACTCAAAAATTGAAGACGGGACAGGTTACAGTGGTAATAATAATAGTTTATCTAATGCAAAGCTAAAAGTAAACTTCTTCTTCATTGCCGCAACAGCCCCATGGTGGCCAAGGCTGCCTGGCTAATAGCAGAGTTTGAAGCAGGAGATGTTTTCTTTTCACGGGATAGGGTTATCAACCTACGGTCAACGCTTTAAAGTGGTTTCCGCGGTTTAAAGTGGATTCCGAACCACTACAGGCATCCATTGCACCGCCAGAACTTGAATCCAAAACCTGTGGCCTACCCCATGAGCTAGTCACTCGGCCATCAGGCCCCATTTTAATTATTATAAAAGTAAAAGCAATGAATGATAAATGCTTATAAGAAAAATATAGACAAATCTATACGATCTGCTTTATCGAACAACCTTGAACTATTCTAGAATTCTGTAGTTTAAAATTGCTATATTGTTAGATATCGAATATGATGTGGCTGAAATTTTGAAGTAACACCATTAATGAAACTGATAATCCGCAAATTGTTTAATCGCTCATTCAACGTGTAAATCCAATGGATACATTTGAATATGCTGTAAAATTTCAATTAGAAATATAGTTACCGTATAAACCATCCTAGATATAATAAGTTACGCTCAGCATATTTTCACAAAAAATGAGAATTAAAAAATATTTATGTGTTTTTACAACATCTTAAAAAAATTCACCGTTCTCAAGACATGTCTGAGAACGGTGTCAATTGCAACAACATCAATTTGTATAACGCAGCAAAGAAAGAAAAAGAAAAACACACAACTGAAAAGTTTGGCACAATAGCTTCAGTCAATTAATCAACAAACTGTCATTCCAGTTGTGTAGATAAAAGAGCACCCATCTAGAAAAGAGCCGTGGCAATTTGTGTCAGACCCCTGCACGTCAGGTAGGGAAAAGGGAGGCTTCCTGGGAGTCGAAATGCATAACTATCTGGAAAGAAAAGAAAAGAAAAGAAAGATAGATAGAGAGAAAGAGAGAAAGAGCACCAGCAAAAAAAAAAAAAAAAAGCAGTCCAAGTGAAAGAAAGAGTCGGTTTAGTTTTTAGTTGGAGCCAGTAAAGGTGGTGGCAGCTCGATTAATGGGGAAAACACATTCACCCTCCAAAAAGCAATTTTCATTTTTCACGCTTTGTAGTCTCTCTTATCTGATTCCTGTCTCTGAAAGAGGGAACTTGAAAACGTCCGACTGAACGGTTAATGATCGCTAAGTCAATGGTTTCAACTAGCTGGAGTTTTTCTCTTCCCCCCTTAACAAGAGGGGATCGTTTACCACCCACTTTTAGATTCCTCCAATTCTTTTACCATTTAAAATGAGCTTTCAGGATTTCTGATTCAGTAGCACGGAATGGCTTCGGCTATTTATCGCCAGGGTATTTGTCACGAACTGTATTGTGTTGAGCGTTATGTGTTTAACGTTAGTTGAAAAGTTTTTCAATTTTTAAATCCTTCCCGTTTTACTTATGCAAAGGAAATGGTAGCAGTTTAAACGGCCATTTGCTTTTAAAAGATTGGATTTAGCTCGTAAGAGACAAATGAAGCAAACTAAGGGATTTAATAACGATGAAATTTAGTTTTGCTTTACGTTTATTTATTTATGGAATCCTAACGTACATGTTTGTCGCTCTACAGCTGTTTTTTGTTGCACAGTTCGGGCTAATTAGACCGTATTAGACTACAGTTTAAAGTGAATTAGGAACCACTAACAATCATCCATGCCACAGCTAAGATTCGATCCTGAAGCACCCGAGACCAGAGTGCTAATCAGTTGGTCATCTAGCCAGACTAATGTTCCTGATTAATCAGTTTACATTAAGATAGCTTTTTAAATCTTGGATTGAACAAACGAGACGGTTATAAGAAAATATTAATTTTTCTTCAAATAATTGATGTATTCAATAGTTCAAATAATTTGCTTTATTCCATCAGCCGATGGAAAAAGCAATTTTTTTTTTAATTTGCACCTTTTTTTACTATAAAATTATGAGTATTGTTTTGAGTAGAGGAGTTTTTCTTGTCCTGGATGACTTTCAATTATTCTTATTGGGTAATTTTTTAAAAAATTTGTGTCATGAGTTATTGGGTTATTATTATTTTTTTTTACATTTCTTTCACGAGATACTAGTTTATTTATTCATTTTTTAAAATTTATTTCACGAATTATCGATTTATTATTATTTTTTTTAAATGTCTTTCGCGTGTTTTTTTTTTTTTTTTGTATAATATCGCTTGGAATTTATATATACTTCCTTTGGCGTGCCTTTTTATAAAAATGTTTAGAATTTTTACATATATAAATATATATATACATATTAATTTCTTTCACGAGTTTTTTTATACATAATATTTATTTATATTTTTTTCTTCTTTGAAAATGTAGCTACGAATCAGTTTTGCACAAAAAGGAAACTGAAGTTTTTAAACAGGTCATTAATCATATATTAAATTGAAAACGACAGTTGTTGTAATAATATATTGTTTATTAAAATATGCAAAACCTCTAGTTAAAATAAAACTTAAACAAAATAATTGAGTAGTTATTAAATAATTTTAGGTGTAACTTGTATTTCAACATAGCATATTATTTTTTATTTATTTATTTTTTTTTTTTCATTTTGTGGGAAGCAGTGTTCCTCTTATTTTCTTTCACTTTTTGAACATATGGTATATATACATCTTAATAAGTCATTCTTTAAAAATTAACATTTTTCCACAAAAAATAATAAACAAATATTGATTAAATGTAACTTTATGTGAGAGGAATATATTAACAGCTTCATTTAGAGAAAGTGGTATAGGTAATTTTCTGTTGAGAGGTACTACGTAGAGGTAATCTACGTTGAAATTAATTTTGTTTAGAAAAGTGGTATAGGTTTTTCTGTTGAGAGGTACTACGTAGAGGTAATCTGAAATTAATTTGTTTAGAGAAAGTGGTTGTAGGAAATTATTTTGTGTTTATAAAAAGGATTGATTTTCAGTGGAAAACATCATTTTCTAGGAAAGGAAATAATAAAATGAAAAGTAAAAGGATTTAATTTCAATAGATATTTACAATAAATCAGGATATTAATATTTAAAGTCTAATTCCTCTCAACAGAGATATAAATGTAAAACAAGAATACTTGTTATGAACACAATATTACAAGACTACAAGATTACATGTTAAAATGTATCTAGCCATTTATGTTAAAAATGTAATTTGCAATGTAGGAAACAATAAAGCAAATAGAGGTGAAAACAATCATTCTTTATAAAAGAAAAAAAATAATAAATCAGGGAAGATTAATTACAGTTTTGTAACGATTATCATTTTGATGCCATAGAATATAAATATAATATAATTAATAAACAATATTTTTTTTAAATAATTTTTAATATTTAATTGAAATATTTTTCATGAAGTAAATGGAAAAAAAGAGGACTGATAGAAAGTTTTTAATTTCTCGTTCGTTATTCATATTTTATCTATTACAAACCGGCAATAATTAAAACATGTTTCACAACTGCATAAAATTTCCATAAGGCCGTAGCAGTTATTTTTATTTACATGTATTATTGAAAATCATTTGTAAATTTCCATTAAACGAAATATCATGGTATCTTTCGAAAGTTTTTGATTTTCCATTCATTTATTTATCCATTATTCATATTTTGTCTATTGTAAACCGGCAATCATTAAAACATGTTTCACGACTGCATAAAATTACCATAAGGACGAAGAAGCATTATTTATTTAAATGTATTATCGAAAATCATCAATCAATTTTAATATAGTTTGAATAATAAATTAACATTTTAAAAATATTTTATAGGATTTTGCATAATTTTGTTTGAGCACGCATGAATTGTAATTTTTAAACTATTTTAATTTGAAATTTCAGTGAGTTTATAATTTTCTTTCCGTCTGCAATTTCTTTATTTATTTGAATTATTTAATTAATTCCTATCAATGTGAAGGAATTAATTATCAGAATGAAAGGAATTAATTATGTGAAGGAATTGAAGATGTGAAGGAATAATTAGCAGAATTATCATATTATCATAGAAATTCCTTCATTGGAAATGTTCAATAAAAAACTTGTTTTTAAAAAATCTTCTTCAATGGCGCAACAGCCCCATGGTTAACCAAGGCCGTCAGCTTACTGGCAGATTCCGAAACATGAGATGCTTTTTTTTTTTTTTTTTTTTTACGAACCACTACAAATATCCATGGCACCGCCAGGATTTGTACCCGAAACCTGTGGCACCAGCGCCAGACACTCGGCCATAAAAAACCCCTTAAAAATTTTCATTATTGAAAAATTTTTGCAAAGTGAAAATTTTAATACTACAACATAATTTTTAGTTTTAAATAGCAGTGATAATTTTAAAGATTTTTTTTTCTTTCTAATGCAGCTGGCAAACACAGACAGCTATATGATGCCTTAAGGCAAGTGCTGCACAGACGTTAGTTTGTAGTGAACTTGAAGATAAGCCAGGAGTAACAATGCCCCCGCAACGCTCTATCCATTTTAAAGATTCCGAAAAGAAAGAAAAAGCGCCAGAGCGCTAGCCACTCCATTCAGGCCCCGTAATTTTAAAGATAAAAGAAAGAAAAATCTTCATTGCATAATTCGTAAAAATTTACTCTCTCAGTTTTTCTTTTAAGTTTACAACTCATTACAACTCATATTTAATAATTTATAGTTTTAAAAAAGTGTTTGAATATATCTTTTATGTTCTAAGAATGGACTCAAATTCATTGAAATTACTTTAAGCCCCCCTTTTATACTTACGGCTATTTTGTCTGTCGTGCAATGTAAAATTAATCCTTATTTATTACTGTAAAACAAAGCAAAATTAAAACTTTAATCCTTTAGTTCTTTTTTTTTTTTAAACCATATATAACACTTCCTGGAAAATGTAGCAAAATTTATAAAAACTGAGTACTTCGTCCTACTTTAGTTTTTTAAAGATTATTACACTTTCTTTGTGTTGTTATAATTTATAAGGTCATATTAGAGATAGTTATCATTAGAACTGCTTTTTAATTTTTAAAATCTATAACTTATACTGTCAGCTTTATTTCGGGAAATGTTTTTTAACTGTGAATATTTATGTTGTTTTTATATGAATTTTCTTTCACCTCTTCATGCTTATTTGTCAAGTAGTATATATATATATATATATATATATATATATACTAATATGTCGAAATATTTATTATATTTTCAAATATTTATTATATTTTCATAATGATATCCATTTCTTTTCCTTTCAAAAGAAACAAAAAATTTTTTGGTGGCTTCTGCATTGTCATGGGGTTTGAAGCGGTGTTGGATAAGCGTATCTGGTTTTTGAAAACTAAAGAAATAGCTTACTGAAAGTTCCTATGCATAAAAATAGTAAGCTGCAACATCCTGAAAGTTCCTATGTAATAGGCTATAGCATCTTGAAAGTTCCTATGATATAGTAGGCTATAGCATCCTGATAGTTCCTATGTATAAGAATACTACAGCTATAGCATCCTGAAAGTTCCTATGTATAAGAATAGTACAGCTATAGCATACTGAAAGTTATTATGTATAAGAATAGTAAGCTATAGCATACTGAAAGTTCCTATGTATAAGTGCTATGTTATAGGCTTACTATTCTTATACATAGGAACTTTCAGGACGCTATAGCTTTCTATTATATAGGAACTTCCCAATTACTTATACATAGTAATAGTGAAGTTATTATTGTTCTTCACTATTACTATGTATAAGTAATAGTGAAGCATCCTGAAAAAAAGAAAAAAAGAAAGATATTCCTATACAATAGTAACCTATAGCATTCTGGAAGTTTCTATGTATAAGAATAGTAAGCTATTGAATACTGAAAGTTCATATTTATAAGAATATTAAGCTATAGCATACTGAAATTTCTATTTATAAAAGAATAGTAAGCTATAGCATACTGAAAATTCTTATGTATATTACAGGCATAAGCATTATAAAAGAGACAGATCTGTAAATGGGAAAATCCTTCCATCGTACTCAAAAAGGTGATAAAGGAGTATGAACCAACATGGAGAACCCCCTTTGAACGAATCTCTTATGCGAAGCCCTTATAAAAGTATTCGTTCCAATTTACTGTAACACTATGTGGTGGGCAATGAGAACCCCTTCGTGACGCACTGATTGGCTAATGCTGTATCTGCTACGTATTTATCAATCCGAATAACTTCCTATTCAAATTGCAGTCATATAAAAACGACGGCAACGAAGTAACGTTATCATACGTCTTTTAATTGAAAATAGTAAATGCCGTTGCAAACACAGAATTTCTAAGAAGTACTTATTTACCGCCATTTATTGATTATCTACGTAATCTTAAGTGGTAATATAACCCCGTTTTTACAACACTAAAGATGGAAGCCAGATAAAGTTCATTAATGCCACTTTGATTAGTAAGAATAGGGGGTAAAAAGAATAATCTGTGAAACTTTGACAAAATATATTAGTGCATTCTTTCGATGTTTACGAGAAATCAGTCGACGTGTAAACTTTACTTTAAAGAAAACGGAGCAAAACTAAGATTTAGCAATAATTGCAGCATTATATTTATTAAATTAAAGAAATAAGAATAATTTTTAAAGAAAAATTTATTGAAATATGTAATCACACTTTTTTTTTTTAATAAACACAAAACTTCATCTCTAGTTTTAGAATGCTTATTTTTGTCTTAATAAGCTATTACAGAAATTTTACTTTCTTTAATTTTGCCATTCAAACATCCTGCTGATGTGTATTATGGAAACTTTAAAAATGTTGAATTATTTTTTTCAATGTTACAAAATTTCTGGTATTGTACACATATCAAAGTATATATATATATATATATATATATATATATATATATATATATATATAGATAGATAGATAGATAGATATATACACTCATGTCCATAAATTAAGGATAATTCAGAATCACACAGAAAATGAACTCTAAAATAAAAATTTCACCTGTAGAATTATCACACACATCTTGAAGAAGAGTATGCAAATTACAGGAAACCACCAGATGGCGCGGATAGTACGTCACAATGACGAGAGTGTGCAAGAGAGGGGTATATAAGGAATTGTGGCAAAGAAGTAAAATTGTTCACAAGCGCTTTAAAAGCCTTTCAGTGTAATAACCGCATAGTTATGGCCCAAAGGAAGCATTTGGATGATTTTTACGTGGTAGAATTATCGGACGACTGGAATGTGGACGTACCCAGCTGGAAGTATACGAGAAACTTGGAATCGCCCAGTGTGTCCTCTCCAGGCTTTGGCAACAATTCCAAGATGATGGTAATGTGAGTAGATGTTACAGCACAGGCCAACCCCGAGTTACAACGCCGAATGAGGACCGGTATTTAGCAGTTACTACTAAAAGAAACAGACGGAGCACAGCATCAGACCTGTCTCGTCAGCTCTCTTCAGCTACCGGTACGACAGTTTCGAGGCAGACTGTGTACAGACGCTTAGGGCACATTGGTCTATATGCTCGTAGGCCTGCCAGATGTGTTCCACTTAACGCAACTCACTGTCGCCTGCGATTAACCTGGAGTAGAGAGCATGCATTGTGGACACTGCAACAGTGGTCTGGTGTGATGTTTTCCGACGAGTCCAGGTTTAGTTTGCAGTCTGATTCTCGCCGGACTTTCATATGGAGAGCGCCAGGTACCCGTTACCACCAAGAGAACACCATTGAACGACACCGTTACGTTGGTGCAGGATGGCTCGTTTGGGGAGGAATTATTCTGGGTTCCAGAACTGACCTGCATGTTCAGCGTGTAACTATGACAGGCCACATCTATCGGGATGTCATTCTGGAACAACATGTACGTTTGTGTCGGGGCGCCATGGGTGCTGAATTTCTGTTTATGGATGACAACGCCCGTCCTCACCGTGCAAACATTGTAGACGAATGCCTTCAATTGGAGGATATCACCCGTATGGATTGGCCAGCATACTCACCGGACTTGAATCCAATAGAGCATGTGTGGAATATGCTTGGCCGACGAATTGCAGCCGTCAACCCCTCCCACCTGTCAACCGGAACTTCGGAAGGCATTGCTTGATGAGTGGTGTAATATTCCCCAAGATCAGATTGATAATTTGATACTCAGCTTGCCTAGGCGTTGTAAGGTCTGTATTGCATCGTCCGGGAGGCATACTCCCTATTAACCATCATACTAACCATGTTATTCTGTTTTTTTTTGTAAATAGGTTCTTTTTTGAAATTTGCTCCAGGGAGTAAAAATTGTAATTTTTATTAATTATGTCAAACATATAGCATCTTTTTTGCTCTTTACCTTTTGTTTAATAAATAGACTTTACAAATAAGTCAAATTTGTTTTGCTTCTGTCTCTTTCTTTTGCCTGAACTTCATTATCCTTAATTTATGGACATGATTGTATATATATATATATATATATATATATACACTGAAGTGACAAAAGTCATGGGATAGCAATATGCAAATTTTCAGATGGCAGTAGCATCGCGTAGAACAGGTATAAATGCGCAGTGCTTTCGCAGAGCTTTCATTTCTGTTCAAGTTATTCATGTGAAGAGGTTTTGACGTGATGATGACCGCACGACGGGAATTAACAGACTTTGAACGCGGAATGTTAGTTGGAGCTAGACGCATGGGTCATGCCATTTCGGAAATCGTTAGGGAATTCAACATTCCCAGATCCACTGTGTCAAGAGTGTGCCGAGAGTATGAAATTTCAGGCATAACATCCCACCATGGACAGCGCAGTGGTCGACCGCCTGTACTTAACGACCGAGACCGGCGACGTCTGCATAGAGTTGTAAATTCTAACAGACAAGCAACACTGCGTCAAATAACCGCAGAAATCAATGTGGGACGTACAAGGGACTTGTCTGTTAGAACTGTGCGGAGAAATTTGGCTTTCTTGGGCTATTCCAGCAGAAGACCGACTCGAGTGCCTTTACTGACAGAACGACATCGCTTGCAGCGACTCTCGTGGGCACGTGAGCATATCGGTTGGTCCCTAGATGAATGGAAAACCGTGACCTGTTCCGATGAGTCACGATTTCAGTTGGTAAGAGCTGATGGTAGGGTTCGAGTGTGGCGCAGACCCCACGAAGCCATGGACCCAATCTGTCAGCAAGGCACTATTCAAGCTGGTGGTGGCTCCGTAATGGTGTGGGCTGTTTTCATGGCATGGACTTGGTCCTCTGGTGCGACTGGACCGAACATTGACTGGAAATGCTTATGTTCAACTACTTGGAGATCACTTGCAGCCATTCATGGACTTCATGTACCCAAACAACGATGGGATTTTTATGGATGACAATGCGCCATGCCACCGGGCCACAACTGTTCGCGATTGGTTTGAAGAACATTCTGGACAATTCCAACGAATGATCTGGCCACCTAGATCGCCCGACATGAATCCCATCGAGCATTTATAGGACATCATCGAGAGGTCTGTTCGTGCCCAAAATCCTGCACCATCAACGCTTTCACAATTATGGACGTCTATCGAGACAGCATGGCTCAATATTCCTGCAGAAGACTTCCAACGACTTGTTGAGTCCATTCCACGTCGAGTTGCTGCACTTCGCCGGGCGAAAGGAGGGCCGACACGATATTAAGAGGTATCCCATGACTTTTGTCACTTCAGTGTATATATATATATATATGTGTGTGTGTGTGTATGATGTATGTATATATATAGATATATACTGTGTTACGGTTGCGGGCTGATGGCCAATTATCTAGCGCTCTGGCTTTTGATGCTAAAGGTTTCAGGTTTGAATTCTGGTGATGGCGTGGATGTTTGTTGTTGGTTCGGATTTCGTGATAAAAAGTAGGTCATATTCTAATTAGGCTGAAGTGTGCACTAAATGACCGTAGATTAATAGAATTAGACTTAAATAAGATTAGGATTAGATTATAACGTAGATTAATATAATTAGACTTAAATGGGATTAGACCGTAGATAAATAGGATTAGGCCGTAAATTAGATTTTAATTTTATAGTAAATTATACAAACAAAAATTTGTACAGATACTTCAAAAATCTACCCCAGAAAATGTTTTTGGCTTTAAAGCTTGAATCAAAGATTGAATAATCTAATTTGTCATAACATTCAAAAATTGTTGTCAATATAAATACATTAATTGTTACATATTTAAATAAAGACAAGACAACAAAACAAATTTCAATCATAAATTAAAAATTATAATGTTATGTGCCACTGCATCTAATTATCCTTTTTCCCGGAACTAATCATTATTAAATATTCAACAGTTCTTGAAGCTCATCGATTAAATTAGTTTTTGCACTTATTCTTTTCACACTTCTATTTTAAATTTACTCTTTCAGTTATCTGTGTATAACAGTCAAATGAGTAATTCGTTAAAAATTTTTTTTCAGATGTTTTTTTCTTTTCTTTTGAGCAGTGCCTTAATTAAAAGTCAAATTATGTAATTACTCTTTCAGCGAAAGAATTAAATAGAAAGTTGGTTGGTCAGTTTTAAATGATGAATTACACCAAGTAAGTTAATGGTTCTACTCACACGGAATTGACAAGGATAAATTTGTTTCTTCCTTTCCAAGTAATGATTCCAGAGACGTCTTAACTTGCTTAAGAGTTTTGCGTTGTTTCTAGTATCTGCTTTTTTAAATAATTCTCAAGTCTAATTTATACTGCATTCATTATTTTCAGAGATGTGCAATAATGATTACATTATAAAGTGAGAACTGGAAAATTTCAAAATTTTAAATGAAATTCGTTTTCAAAAGATTTTAAATATAAAAAGAACTTAGGTTCTGAGATCGGCCTTTTATTTGGGAACATTTTAATCATGTGCTTTTCAGATTCATCATTACGGGCACCCACCGTTCAGCATACCCTTATTACTATAATTATATCTTATACAATAGTTTTATGGCATCGACAACTGGTCCCTAATTGTACCAAATTTAAACTTAAATTCTTTTAACTTTAATTTTAATTTTTATTTTGCATCTTACTTTTATTTATTTTTAGTATTTTTAATTTTTAGAGCACCATTTATTTAATTTTTTTTTTAAACTTTATCTTTTATAAAAATACTAACATTTAAGCAGCCAATTAAAATTGTAAATTTATATATGAATTATGATGAGGAGGTTAAGGGGTCTATAATCCGTAATCGGTACGCCAGTAGCCAGTTGCCAGTAAAAGTTTTTAACTTATTTATTTAGCTTTTTACTGATAAATAAAACTTTCTTTCAAGTAATGATTTCAGAGATGTCTTAACTTGCTTAACGTTTTGCGTTGTTTATAGTATCTGCTTTATAAATAATTCTCAAGTCTAATTTATACTGAATTCATTCACTTCAGAGATGTGTAATAATCATGTTATGAAATGAGAAGTGAAAAATTTCAAAATTTTAAACGAAATTTGTTTCTAAAAGTTTTTAATCTATTTATTTGACTTTTACTGATAAATAAAACTTTCTTTCCAAGTAATGACTCCAGAGACGTCTTAACTTGCTTAGAATTTTAGTGTTTTATAGTATCTGCTTTATAAATTATTCGAAGTCTAATTTATACGAAATTCCTTATTTTAAGTCATGTGTAAGAATGATTACGTTATGAAATGAGAAGTGAAACATTTCAAAGTATTAAACGAAATTTGTTTTTAAAAGTTTTTAACTTATTTATTAGATTATTTATCAGTAAAAGACAAATAAAATTTTCGTCACAAGTAATGACTCCAGAGATGTCTTAACTTGCTTAATATTTTGCGTGTTTTATAGTATCTGCTTTTAAAATATTCCCAAGTCAAATTTATACGGAATTCATTTTTCAGAAATATGCAATAATGGTTCCATTATGAAATTAGAAGTGAAAATTTCCTAATTTTAAACGAATTTTGTTTTTAAAAGTTTTTAACTTATTGATTTAGCTTTTGTTGATAAATAAAACTTTCTTTTCAAGTAATGACTCTAGACACGTCTTAACTTGCTTAGCGTTTTACGTTGTTTATAGTATCTGCTTTATAAATAATTCTCAAGTCTAATTTATACGGAATTTATTATTTTCGGAGATGTGTAATAATGATTACGTTATGAAATGAGAAGTGAAAAATGTAAAAATATTAAACGAAATTTGTTTTTAAAAGTTTGTAACCTATTTATTTGGCTTTTACTGATAAATAAAACTTTCTTTCCAAGTAATGACTTCAGAGATGTATTAACTTGCTGAGCGTTTTGGGTGTTTTACAATATCTGCTTTTAAATAATTCTCAAGTCTAATTTATACTGAATTCATTATTTTCAGAGATGTGCAATAATGATTACGTTATGAAATGAGAAGAAAAATTTCAAAATTTTAAAAAAAGAAATTTGTTTTTAAAAGTTTTTTACTTATTTATTTGGCTTTTACTGATAAATAAAACAAATTAAGATGGGACTAATCTAACCCAGGTTTTTCAACTATACTAACAATATATTATTGCTTTTTATTATTACATCAATACTATTTCATAAAAAAAAATAATAAAAAAACAAACAAATAATTAAATAAAGATTATTTTTCTATCTAATGGAAATCTTCAAAAATGTGCAATTAACCACAAATTATATAATCTATTATAATCTATATAAAAATTCTTATATTTTGAGTTCCTTAATTTTTTTTTTTTTTTTTTTTTTTTTTTTTTTTCGTTTTTATTTTTAATGCGATAATATTACATATAAAATGTTTTTCAAAATAAAAGACTTTAAATTTCAGATTTATATCCATATAGATTAATTAATTTTTTAATTCTGGAATTATTTTAACAAAATACCTTTATTTATTAAATAACATGGCAGAGGATAATTGGGGTCCAGAATTAAAATGTTTAGAATATTTTTCAAAAAAAATAATAATGTTAGCTATAATTAAATCTCATTTTTTTTTAAAAAATTATTATGCATTTTTTTCAAGAAATAATATTTTCAATAAGTATCTTTTAATTTGATAAAATAATTCAAATAAAAGAATAATTTATATCATAGAGATGATTATTAATTTTACAATAACATTGTGCAACTTGCTCATTTAATTTTTTTATAAAATTTACTAAAATTTGAGCTTTTACAGACTGCTTATTTAAAAATTAGAATTGTTAATTGCAAAAAAAGATTATTTATTTTGCTTTTACTAATAAATAAAATAAATCAAGATGCCACTAATTTAACCCAGTTTTTCAACTATGCTATAAAACATATAATTTCGCTTATTACTACATCAATACTATTTCATAAGAAAATAAAAAGGCGAATAAGTAATCAAATAAATATTATTTAAATTAAGTCATGATTCAGTGAAATGTTTTTTATTTCATTATACTCTAGGAGATGGGGATGGGATAGTTTCTTCTCTGCTAGAAATACTCAAAAATCTGAAATCTTGCAGCTAATTATCCCCATCGACGAAACAATATAAAAAAATTGTTAGAAATTTATAAACATGGCTTGTTAAAACAAGAGTCATGTGTTAGATTGATTGAATATGTAGGCGCAATAAAAACAGTAAACTTCCAGAATTACAACGTTTTGCCTTGAGATGAACATTTTTACAAAGTACGAATCATCTCAAGTGCCAATATTATAATTCCATTAGTATCTGGAGATAAGAGATTAGTATGAAACAATATTTGCGAGTCTTATCGCTTTTTCCCCCCCTATGCCCTAGGTTCGTTGATGCTGGATTTTAGTATTTGCTATGGAGATTAACTTATGATTCTTTATTTGGACAATTTACCATGGATTACAACTTATGATTCTTTGGACCATTCACTATGGATTATAACTTATGATTCTTGAAACCATTCACTTTGTATTATAACTAATGATTCATTTGACTATTCACCACTGATTTTAACTTATAAATCTTTGAACCATTTACCACAGATAGTACTTATAATTCTTTGAATCATTTGACATTGATTATAACTTATGATTCTTTGGACCATTTACCAATATATCGTTAATGCGTTGTTGTCGAAAGTTGACATAGAAAAGAAATGCTAGATTTCAGAATTTGAAACTTCTTAATTAAAGTCACTTAAAAAGGTATACTTATATATACAAGAATAATTGTTTCGCAGTAATCTGCAGTGGATAAATTTGTTTCCAAGATCGAAATTTATTGCTGCTTAATTAAAGTATTTAATGTGGTCAAATGAAGGGAGATTCTACTCGCATTTCTAGGCAGGTTGTATGAATGTTATCGCCCATTAGTAATTGGTAAGGGATAAAACCATCATTTACTAAATAAAATGTGATGAAAAGAATTAATTATGATGACGTGCATTAATCAAAATTTCCATATAATATTCAGCAACAATAAAAGTTTGTGATGATACATTTACATGCTTTAGTCTATTCTACAAGAAAATAAGTGAAAGTAAAGTTGATAAAAATATAAATATTTATGCTTACCATCCTGGATTATAATTTATATGGATAAATTTTCAGTCTTCCACATCAAGACTTTTTAATGTCTAAGTAATTCTAGACTTGTGGCTGACTTATTCGCTTACTTAAGCTGAATTTCCACCAGATACTAATGTTGCACTTCGCAGAACATCAGCCAATCAGAAGCCTGACAGGACATGAGATAGGACTTCTGGTTGGCCGATGTTCTGCGATATGTGATCTTAGTATTTGGTATTAATACAGTTTTACACTGATAATTGTATAAAATTTGCTTCTAGAACAAACTGAAACTTATAATTCTATATACCAAAATAAGGGCCTGAACCACCTAGTAGATAGGGAGTTGGGTTACCGAATTCGGGAATCTGATTAGCGATCTGACAAGCGAAGCTAACGGTAAAGTCTCGTTCCTATCACAGGGATAGGGACGATAAAAAAAAGGGAATAAGCAGCAGAGCAAGAAAAGCAACAGAAAAAGTAAAAAAAAAAGCAGATAGAGAAAAGTCTTTCCTTTCTCTGCCACCCCAGAATTGTTAGTTCAAGATTGAGGGTACAAAATGTGAGTGAGGTGCAATAGACCTACAACATACCATACATACCATACATTCAAAAACAATAACATACACCACATCAAGAACAAGATGAATTGTTTGTTCGAGACTTGATCAATATCCAAAATGAATAAATAGTAGAAGACAAGATCGTTAAAATGAGTGATAATTACATGCATAGTTGACAACATTAACTTTTTTTTGTATAAATAAATAAATGTTCAATAAAATATGTTTAAATAAAATTTAAAGAAATTCAAGATTGTGCCATTTTTATATATTATTTGCTTAATTTGATGTTAATGGGTTTAATAAAAAAGTTATTAAAAATTTTTTGTGTAAATCTATGCATTTTAATTGGATAAAAATATATAATTCATGAATTTATGAAAATATTTATACAGAAATCAATCATATACAAAAATTGAAATAAGTCTTGCCTTGTAATGGAAACATTACAACGAAATACCACAATAAATAGATGTCTTCCTAATTAATTTCATGGATGTTTGTTAGTGGTTCGGAATCCACGTTAAACTGTAGGTCCCGGTCCAATTAACCCTAAAAAATTACACCTAAATCTAATTAGCCATTAAATCTAATTAGCTCTAAATGGTCTAATTAGCCTAAATCCCGGTATACTTATCACAAAATGACCGTAGAGCGACAAACCAAAACCAAACCAAACCTACATTAATTTGTCCCATTTAATTTCTGAATTTCCTGAAATAGCGAAAAACTATAAAGGATTCATATTTCAATAACCAGTAGTGATACTCATTCAGTGTCAAAAGACGGCATGCTATAAATTTTTGAGTGCAACGAGTCTTTTTCCTGATTGTTATTTGCACTCGCCCCCTCCGAACACACGGGCGTCGGTCTCTCGTTTCATTTTCTCTCGGTGTGAAAGAATTACATTAAAACGCGAGTCAGTTTTCGGTGATGAATGACCTAAAGTCAGTTCGAAAACGTTAAATGGTTCATCGTATATATAATAGACGGGGGTAGAAAAAGAACAACAGTTTGAGAAAGCAATTGGAAACGATTGCCTCCATTCAGGCTCAAAAATCTTATCTCGAAAAGGACTTTAAATTTATTTATTAAGAGGCAATAGCTATGGATAAGCCCTGGGACCGTATAATTGATAAGCTGAGTTTTTTAGGAATACGGTAGAGGGATGTTAAAGGCGTAGATCAGATAGATCTAAGCGATTGATGCGTTTGGTGGAATTAGCATAATGACTTCAGCTCAGTCATTGCATGCGAACAGAGCTTGTATGCGTAATTTCTTTTATATATTATTCGAGACCTCATTTGTATGATGCTGTTTGAAATGGATTTGTCTTCAATTGACAAGGACACCGCTTATTAAAATGTCCTTTCTTGAACGAGCAGGCTCCAGTTTTCCGGTTGAATTGCCAACTTATCAACATCGATTTGAGTTGAAGAAGAAAAAGTTTATGAAACGTAATTAGCGACTCTTAAAGATCGAGTTGTTCCAATGCTGACAGGTTTCAAGTTTACAAGTGACAGGGTTGTTTTACTTGTAAAACATATTGCTTATTACACCGAATTGCTTCGCATGACAGTAAGTTGAGTCAAATTTATTTTGTACTTTAATTTTATTGTGATTTGGTTTTATTTTTTAATGATAATCTTTTTTATTTTGTCGTAAGTTAATTTATATAACATTGTTTTTGTCAAATTCTTCGAGTCGGTTAAATAGATCTAGATCTTAGTAATAAAAATTCTGATTTTAAAATGATAACTAAAACATAATAAATTGAAAACATCACTTCCATCGGTATGGTAAAAGATGAAAAAAATATTCGGTGCAATACAATATGTTTTTTGTAAAACATATTGCTTATCACACCGAATTTATTTTGTACTTGCATTTTACTGCGATTTTATTTTATTTTTATTATGGTGTAAGTTAATCTATATAATATTTTTTTTAAATTATTCGTGTCTTTTAAGTAGATCTAGGTCTCATTAATAAAAATTCTGATTTTAAAATGATAACTAAAACATAATAAATTGAAAAAACACTTCTGTCGGTATGGTAAAAGAGGAAAAAATAATAATAATATTCGGTGTAATAAAATATGTTTTTGTAAAACATATTGTTTATTACACCGAATTACTTCACATGACAGTAAGTTGAGTTAAATTTATTTTGTACTTTAATTTTACTGCAATTTTATTTTATTTTTATTATGTCGTAAGTTAATTTATATAAATTCTTTTTTCAAATTTCGGGTCTTTTAAGTAGATATAGGTTTCATTAATAAAAATTCTGATTTTACAATGATAGCTAAAACATAATAAATTGAAAAATCACTTCCGTCGGTATGGTAAAAGAGGAAAATAATAGTAATAATATTCGGTGTAATATAATATGTATTTTGTTAAACATATTGCTTATTACATCGAATTGCTTCGTATGACAGTAAGCTGAGTCAAATTTATTCTGTATTTTAATTTTACTGCGATTTTATTTTATTATTTTTTATGATAACCTTTTTTATTTATATCATAAGTTAATTTATATAAAATTTTTTTTTTTTTTTTTCAAATTCTTCGAGTCTTTTAAGTAGATTTAGGTTTCATTAATAAAAATTCTGATTTTAAAATGATAATTAAAACGTAGTAAATTGTAAACATCACTTCCATTGGTATGGTTAAAAGAGGACAAAATTTTGTTTTATTTATACTAAACGATTATTTTACTTTTTTCCCTCAGAAGACTTCAATACTAATTATAATAAAAAAACACAGTAAAAATTTCAAGAATGCATTACAGTAACTCTCTGTTAAATGTAATTGTTGTATTAATTAATTTTATAATGTTAGAGAGAAATAAGTAAAATAATATTATGAAATTTTTCCAATGAAATGTGATAGATTTTCTTATTTTTGATTTTGGGAGAAATACAATTTTAATTGTTTTCTTTAGTAATCAAGTATTTTTTGGGACTACTGAAAAATCAGAAATTACTTTCAAAATTTTACTTTAATATTTTAAATAAGATCTGCTTAAATATTATTAATATAAATGCAAATAATTTTAATTGTGAATGTGTTTTTATAAAAGTAACAATTTTATGTGTTCATAAATTTGTGTTAGATTGAAATTATTTTTTATCATTTAAAAATTATGAAATTAATTTGAAATTTATTTTCTTACTGGAATTTTTTTTACTTACTGTCTTTAGACATAAATTACATATGCATTCTATTGTAGCTTGTTCTTATAAAATAGAAATTTAAATTTTGAAAACCAACAGCATTAATATCTATGTTAATGTAAAGCATGTAATTATTACTATCCAACTTATATGTCACGATACGATAAATTTTGCAAATCATTTTCTCTACTTAGAATTGGAAACATGATAATAACGGAACATTCTAATATTAAAGTGAAGCGATACAAATTTTCATTAAATAAGTGTTAAAAAGTGCTAGAGTACTGGAAAAATTATCAGTAAAAATAACAAGTTCATAAGTACAGGAACTGATGGTTGTCAAGAAATTAATAAAAATAAAAAAAAATGATGAAAATCAATGAAAAAATTAATAATGAAAATTGTTCATAAAAATTATTAATAAAATTATTGAAAATTATTAATGAAAATTATTGAAAATTATTAATAAAAATTATTGGAAATTATTAATTAAAACAATTATTAATGAAAATTAATAAAATATTAATTACTTAGAGCACTTATTTTCTTTCAGTGTCCTTTAATGAAATAAACAATTTTTTCTAAACAATATAAAATGTCACAAATAACTGTTTTAATAATAAAATAATTAGATTTAATTAATACTTTTTTTAAAGTGAGCTATATATGTTTTGCTTGCAAATGAATTATATATAAATTCGTTAAGCGTCATTAAATATCTTTGACGTAGCTTTTTTTGTAAAATATATAAATATATATATAAATTATATAAAATTGATAATAATAATATATATATATATATATATATAAAATAATAAATATTATAACTAATAATATAATATATGCATTTAAATATAAATATAAATTATAAATAAATATATAAATTATATAAAAATAAAGAAATTAAAAATCGGAATCATCAGTATTCTAGAGCAAAAATTCGGAAGGATTTGTTTTTAAAATTTCATCAGGAAAGGCAGATGCATGTCTCTATTTGTAAGGAAATGAAAAAGACTGCTCAAAAATCTATTTTAAAGAACTGCTCAATTTAGTCCTCATAAAATATTAAGCTTGAGTCATGACACGTGTCTATAAACTAGTTAAAACATTCTTCAAGACATTACGAATTTCGCTTTTGATTCCCCATTCAGTTGATAAAACAGTAAAGTTAACAGAGACTCTTCACTTTTTCTTTTATCGCGTCAGCCAGATTTATAGGCAACAGATGTACGAATATTTGTCGCAACTAAACTAGGAAATGGCCAATAGATTCTACATCTAAATGAGAAGTACCATTTATTTCGGTCTAACATCCCAAGGTTCGTTCTACAAAGTGAAAGGAAATGGCTCGGGACATACACTTTTGGTTAGTGGGACAATATTTTAAAGCATTTGCATCTGCTAGACGTGGAATAGACAGTAGATAGAGGAAACCAGAAAGGATGTTCTTGTAAGTGCTGTTTGAAGAGCCGCCTTTTGGAATAAAGTGTAACTAATTGCCCCTAAAAATGTGATGAAATTTGTTTTTCGGGTAGTTATCAGTAGACTGTGACGTTTTAAGTATGTAAAAATTTTTTTTTTTTTTTTTTAATAGCAAATAAAAATTCTCGGAAGGAGAAATTTAAAAGGATATTTTTAAAAGTTGCATGTGTAGTTACTTTGCGCAATCTAACATAGTTGTGTAAATCTGCATGATATTATATGTTTTTTTGATGTTGGGGTTTAGAAGCACCAAGATTGATTTTTACTCATCTTTAACATATTATTTTTATTTTTGTTATTTATATTGTTTATTTCTCTGATTAAAATTGCTTAAAATTGATTAATTGGCTCAAACTAGTTCTTGTTTCGTTAAACTTCGCCAATCTCTGGTTTATATAAGGCAGTGTGGCGGTCAACTCACTAATTCTCTTAAAGAATATAATTGGTGAATTTTTTTTTCAAATATTTTCAGTTTTTGATGAAACTAAAAAGAGCAAGTATGTTAAAATGTTATTTTAAAAGCAAATAAAATTCCTTTAAAGAATAATTTGAAAAAAAATTTTAAAAAGTTGCATGTGTAATTAGTTTGCGCAATGTAGCATAGTTGTATAAATCTGCATAGTATTACATGTTTTTTTTTATATATATTGTGCATTGATTATTCAGAAACCAAGATTGATTTTACTCATCTGTCACATGTTGTTTTCATTGTTATTTGTATTGTTTATTTCTCTTGTTTAAAGTGCTTGGCATTAGTTGGCACAAACTAGCTCTGGTTCCATTAAACTTCGCCAACCAACCAACCTCTGGTTTATATAAAGCGGTCACCACAATAATTCTCTTAAAGAATATAATTGGCGATTTTTTTTTTTTAAATATCTTTTAGTTTTTGACGAAAGACTAAAAAGAGCATTTAAGTATGTGAAAAAGTTTTTTTAATAGAAAATAAAAATTCATGGGAGGAATAATTTGAAAAAATATTTTAAAAAGTTGCATGTGTAATTAGTTAAACAAAACTTAACTATAGTTTAATAAAAAAAAAAAATAAAATTTCAGAAAAATATATTTCATCCATTTTTTTTTCAATATTTTATTCAATTCAGTTCCTATTCAATTATTTTATTCAATTCCTATTCAGTTACAAACTAGAAGATAAGAATAATTTGTCAATAATGTGCCTGCTTGGATGCAAGATCCTTATCGAAATAATTTGTTTTTATCTCTACGATATTTATTAGCAAAAACATGATCCATTTTAAAATTGTGTTTAACAAAGCAGATGTGGTTGTTGCTAGATAATATATTAAAATGTCCTGTTTGGATGGACACATATTGCTGAGAAAGAATTTATAGCAATGCATTATTTGAAGGGGCGCTTCATTAATCCCTTTTTGCGTTTAATTATTACAAAAACAATTATTAAATATATGTAACCCCTCAAAATTCTTTATTTGATCCCTCATTAAATTATACATATATATATATATATATATATATATATATATATATATCATATCATGAGTCAATGCATTCCTAATATAAGGAGATTGGTTGGCTGCTGTTATATTTCGTATTGATATTATTTTTGTTTGTCTGTTAAATATTTTGCAAATTTCTTGATAATTTATCGTTTTCATCTTCAATGCGACAAAATTACGTATATTCATATTAAAAGGCTATTTAAATTTCAGATTTATATCCAAATACGTTAATAATTGAGAATTTCTGGAATTATTGTAACAAAATAATTTTATTTATTAAATTAATCAATATAACAGGAAATAATTGGGTTTTAGAATTAAAATGTTTAAAATATTTTACAAAAATTAATAATGTTTGCTGTAATTAATTATAATTTTTAAAAATTTTTATTATGTATTTTTTCCAAGAAATTTCAATAAATATCTTTTAGTTTTTGTAAGATAATTGAGGTAAAATAATAATTTATATCATACAGATGATTTTTAATTTACAATAGCATTATGCAACTTACCCACTAAATTTTTTTAATTAAAATTTTCTAAAATTTTTTACAGATCTTAGGATTGCTTGGCAAAAAAATTAGAATTGTTTATTGCAAAAAAACTAATTCAATTATCAATTTTAAAACAGATTTAACTAAAAGCAGTTTTAATATATTTTACCGTAAAAAGTAATTAATTACTGGTTGTGATATGATATTAGTTATTTTCAAAATATGTTTACATTAAAATTTAATAGTTAATAAAAGTTCAGTCATAATTGAATATAAAAATGTGGATTCATATTATACTATTACTTTGTATTACCAAAATATTGCAGTTGCTTTGGTGATACTTCGTGTAAATATTTTGGAATAGATAACAAGGAACCTAGTGCAAATTCCCTTATATTTAATATCCTTGTTAAGGCAACGATAACTTGAAGAATTAATTAACAAGATGATTTCAGAATAGATGATTACATTATTTTAGATAACATTTCTTTATTACTCGAAAACAAAGTTTATATATTGAACTTTGTCAAGAGAAGTTATTTCGTGGGCAAGACAAATTATACCCAATTTTGGGATACCTAATTTGTCTCGACAATATTCCATACATAACACGTGTGTGAGCAATAAAGAAATTTTATCTGAAATAAAGTGGGATATCTGAAAAAAATTATCAAAAGAATATGTAAATCCGCTGGAAATTTCTTCACATACAAAAAAAAATACATATATATCTCGTTAAATAATCAATCAACAGCATTCACATTTTTCGTTCCAAATCCAGCAGATAGTGTTCTCGTGAAAAACAAGAGCAGTTTTTTTTTTTAACAGTACGTATGGTATTCAATAAGGCAAAGATATGTTTCTGAAGGAAACGTGTGAAGTTATGGCAGGTGTTCATTTTGTGGTGAAAAACTCGTAATATGATTGGAATCAAGAGCTTTCCCCACCATAGCTCTCCAGATAGAACTGAGCAGTCACTGCTATCAGTGAAAGCCATCATAAATCCACTTGTTCGCTTGTTTTTCCCTCATTCCAGATAAAAAGCCCATCCAAGACTCTAAGGAACCAAGAATAACCACTCTTTTTATTTTTTCTTCTTTTTTTTTCCATGTTCAGCAGTCAGGTGATGCTTTCATTTGCTACCGTGAATTACTTTCTTGGATCTGTAAAGATATCAATTTCAATTTATCAAAAGTAATACTGCAATAAAACTGTGTAAATTCAATTCCACAATCAATTTACAGATTACTGATTCTTTGCTCGATTGGAGACAGTATTATATCAATATACAATTGTCAAAATTGGATTGGATTGGATTATTTTTTTTCCATGTTCATCAGTCAGATGCTGCTGAACATGGTATCATTTGCTACCGTGAATTACTTTCTTGGATCTGTAAAGATATCAGTTTAGATAAAACCAAAGTAATACTGCATTAAAACTGTGTAAATTGAATTCCATAATCCATTTATAGAGGATCGATTCTTTGCTCAATTGGAGACAGTAATATATTAATATTACAATTGTCAAAATTATATTGGATTCTTTTTTTTTTTTTTCCATGTTCAGTAGTCAAGTGATGCTTTCATTTGCTACTGTGAATTACTTTCTTGGATCTGTAAAGATATCAATTTTGGAAAAACAAAAGTAATACTGTATTAAAACTGTGCAAATAAATTTATAGATTGTTGATTCTTTGCTAGATTGGAGACAGTAATATATAAATATTACAATTGCCAAAATTGGATTGGATTGATTATTTTTTTCATGTTCAGCAGTCAGATGATGCTGAACGTGGTATCATTTGCTAATGTGAATTACTTTCTTGGATCTGTAACGTTATTGATTTAGGAAAACAAAAGTATTGCTGCATTAAAACTGTGTAAATTGAATTTCATAATCAATTTACAGATGATTGATTCTTTGCTCAATTGGAGACAGTAATATATTAATATTACAATTGTCAAAATTATATTGGATTCTTTTTTTTTTTTCCATGTTCAGTAGTCAAGTGATGCTTTCATTTGCTACTGTGAATTACTTTCTTGGATCTGTAAAGATATCAATTTAGGAAAAACAAAAGTATTACTGCATTAAAACTGTGCAAATTGAATTCCGTAATAAATTTATAGATTGTTGATTCTTTACTAGATTGGAGACAGTAATATATCAGTATTACAATTGCTTTTATTTTTACAATTGTCAAAATTGAATTTGATTCCTCTATTTGTCCATGTTCAGCAGTCAGGCAATGCTTTCATTTGCTACCGTGAATTACTTTCTTGGATCTGTAAAGATATCAATTTAGAAAAACAAAAGTAATGCGGCATTAAAACTGTGCAAATTGAATTCCATAATCATTTTACAGATCATTGATTCTTTGCTGCTATTGGAGACAGTAATATATCAATATTACAATTGCTTTTATTTTTACAATTATCAATATTAGCATTATATACCATTAATAATTTGACTGTTTAGGTTACTTCTGTAATCATAATGAGCAATAATTAACATTTTCATTCTTTTTTGTTGTATTTGTAAGTAATATTAAAAATAACAATAACAAGTTTTTTAATTCTATGTTCAAAAAAGATTTTCAATCAATATTACTTTTAAATGCGTGAGAATATTAAAAGTTAAAAATAAATGTCACGATTAACATTTTAAGAGTAGTTTGAAAAAGAGTTTAGAGTTTTTATTATTAAATCCTCATTTCATTTTTTTGACCTAGCTGTTTATTTTTTTTTTTTTGACCCTGTGTTTATTTTTTTTTGCCTAGTAATTTATTTCTTTACCTAGTTGTTTATTTTTTTTCTGACCTAGTTATTTATCTTTTTTACCGAATTGTTTAATTTTTTTTTTTAATTTTTCTAAATTTCTAGAATTTTGTTTACTAAATACAAATTTACAGTATATAAATGTGAAGGGAAGTCAAGAATTTTAAACACAAAGAGGAAAATCTTAATTTTAGTGCGTATTTTTTATATTATATTAAATTAAAATTCCACCTTTAACTAAATAATAATGTGTTAATATTTTGTTTATATTTTCTTCTAATCAACGTGAAAATTGTTATATGTGAAACCTATTTATTTGAAAATAAATTAGTGATGTCATTTTATTGATTAGTAATTAAGGAAATTATTAAGCAATAATTTGCTTAATTTTTAGAAATGGAATTTTTCTTTTTATTTGTTTAACAGAACTATATAAGTTGGCACATTTTTATGTATGAAGATTCAGCAAGCATTATAATTTTATTATTTGTTTAATTATATTTTTACTTTGTATTATTTTGCTTTGTATTAAATTATTACTTTTCGATTTTTAAAAACTAAAGTTTAGAGTACAGGAATAATTCACTTCAGAAATGCACTGTAAGCAAATTTTTTCAAAGAGATTTGAAAACAATAACCAAAATTACCCCTCTCATTACATTTTTATAAATATTTCCTATAATTTCTGACATTTAAATATTATTATAATTATTTATTTTTTGTAAATCATTACTTCAAAGCATCTTAAATTTGGTTTTCAGTTAAATAAGTAATATTTTCATTAAATAGTTATATTACAATAACCTATGAAACTTTTAGTAGTGCTATTTTAAATGCAGTTTAATAAATTTTAAACGAATTACACATTGTATTTAAATTAGCCTATTACAAATCTATCTTGGAAACATTCCAACCTGTCTCTAAGATATCTCTCCACGTATATCATCAATGAATAATAATCATGATATTTAAAAATATCATGATTATTATTCATTTTTGTATATCAGCAGATCAAAACATCTTTTCGTTCCTTAATTTGAAGAAACTTATATGGTTAGTTACAGTTACTGATAGTTATTTTAAGTACAGTTTAATAAATTTTAAAATAGATAATGATTCTTCCTTATATAACATATTTAAAATAGTCTACTAAATCTATCTGGAAAAACATTCCAACTTGTTACTAAGATATTAGCCTTCCATATCAGATATCGCTCCACTATAGATATTACTTTTTCATAGTGATATTTAAGAAATATCATAGCTATTATTAATTTTTGTTTGCAGATAAATAAGCAATATTTTGATTAAATAGTAACCAGAAGAAACATTTAAAGGCTTTAAGTGTAGTTTAATAAATTTTAAAAGCGATAATAATCTTTCCTAACATAACATATTAAAAATAGCCTACTAAGTCTATCTGGGAAGAATTCCAACCTGTCACTAAGATATCACTCCACCATTCCAATTTCAATCTCGCTTGTCAAGCATAGCGGAACACTTTGTGGACTCATCAATATCAAAACATCTTTAATTCCTTAACCTGAAAAACTGATACGAGTTACTTTAAATACAATTTAATAAATTTAAAACAGATAATAATCCTTCCTTACATAACATATTTAAAATATTCTACTAAATCTATCTGGAAAACATTCCAACTCGTTACTAAGATATTCTATATGATATGCCTTCCATATCATTCCACCATAGATATTGCTTTTTTGATAGTGATATTTAAAAATATCATTATTATTATTATTTTTAAAATCAAAAATATCAAAATCTAGAATAAATCCTTAAATAGTAACCAAAAGAAACATTTAAATGCGTTAACTTTAATGATTATAATCGTTTTTAAAAAAGCGATAGTAATCTTTCCCCTTACATAACATATTTGAAAATAGTCTACCAAGTCTCCGTGGAAACATTCCAACCTGTCACTAAGATATCACTCCTCCCTTCCAATTTCAGTCTTTCTTTGTCAAACATAGCGAAACTCTTTGTGGACTCATCAATATCAAATGTTATGAGTTATAAATATGCTCGCACATCAGTTTGAATGGGTCATTACGAAATTTTATCCTACAAATTTTATCTAATATGTCTTTTCTTAAATGAGATGGGGCCTACGTGATCTACGGGTTCAGCAAGACGCACTTTCTCCTGTTTATTGGGTTCTTGTTTACATTTCTGGATGATTACCCTTATGGGTTGGATCGACTGTTGCGGTAATTGACAGATTGGTGATGAAAGGACCTGTCTTCCATTGCTCCTAAGAAGCCTTGAGTTTGTTTGTTCTAGCCGCTCTGATAATTCGCTTGGAGGGTTAATTGGGGCTATCGCTTTTTTATTCGGGAGAGCATGCAAATCCGCTCCTATTGGACGGTCCAGAGGTGACGTACAACACCTTCACAACTCTGAGGAGGGTATTCCAAAATATTTTTTTATTTCTTACATAAAAAACCCCGAAATTAAGCGAATCGTAAGGCGACGTCAAAAATGCGGGACAGAAATATGTCCATAATAAAAGAAGGGGAATTCGCAGATTGTCGTATCGTGGCTTGTTAAGGATTTGAGATGCGCTCATAATTGGAGATATGAAATTGGGACAGATATTAGGGATTTTGAAGAGGCAGTGCCGCCAAAGAGAAGCCATCTTCAGTATTGTATAACTCTCGATATATCGCTTTGGATACATGATAAAAATAATACAATGTCCGAAATGGGTGTCTTCAAGATTTGGATAATAACAGCTGCCATGCACATTTTCTGGAACTTGAAATATCACTTAATTGTTTTTTTTTTGCAAGAAGGAAGTTGGATTAGGTGAACACTTAACTTAACATTAATTAACTAATTAACATTAATTAAATTGTTGAGTAGCTTTTTATTTAAAAGTCATCAAATTTAATTAATAAAATATAGTTTTCTTCTGAAAATTTATGCTAAACAAAAAAAAAAAATTTTTTTTTTATTTCTAAACTTAAATGAATGCATTTCTTAGGTTTTTGTCAAAATACAGCTCAGCTTCCAATTGAATAATTTTAAATTTATCATCTGCTAGATATATTTTTAATATTTTTATGATAATTTTTATTATTAATCCATGCTTTATAAAAAAAAAAAAATTCGTTATGTATAAAAACATTGATTAACAACGAAAATGATTCTAGAATGACTTAAATTTCTTATCTATAAAATAACGCAATGATTATTAATTGTTAGCTGAAAATTAAGAAGGCGAGACTTTAATTGATAAGAGAAAATATTCAACATTAAGAATTTGGGACTAAAATATACTTTTTAAATAATGGGGTTTTTTTTGTCAACACCTAATAAAATTTCTAAATTTATGTGCTTAGAGTTTTTAGTTTATCATGTGAAGTTACAATGCCCCTTTACAAGATTTACGCCTTGAATTTATGATATTCCTTGCATTTAGAAAATCAAATTCCTCGTTTTACTAATCTTAGACTTACAAATCAATATTAATGATTTGTAAATCTAATTTAGCCATTCTTAGTTGAAATTATCTCTTTTGAAAATGAATATTCTCAAATGCCAATCAAGTATAAAAGCAGCAAATTCCAATCAAATTTATTATTTGAAATTCAAAATTTTAATTATGTAATGAAAAGGTAAATGTAGAAAATTCAGTTTTTAAGTTAGCAATTTTGAAAATGTGTGGACTTTATTACTATATTAGACTATATACGTATTAGACTTTATACAGAATTATTCTTTTCAGAAGTTGACAATAATTTTATGCATACTTATTTACAGTAGTTCGATAGATTGCTAGAGCGTTAGTTGTAACAGAACATCAAAAATGCCTATGACTTTAAGGATCCGCAAGGATTTAATTTTTTTTTTGCAAAAGAATCAGAAAACTTCTTTTTAGGATTCATTGTTGAAGGATATGGTAATATAAAAAATAGGATGTACCTTGTCTTTAGGCATTTTCTTGGTAATACAGATGTATCTATCATGCAAAATTGCTGCGTTCATTGTATTCTGAATTATTTTGATCTTTGTAGTTACTTTAAATCCCTTTAATATATGAATGTACTTGTGGAAAAGGTCGAAAGAACTATTTTAAATATCTAAAGAATGAAAATACTTATTGCCATACTATCACTGAATGATAATTACCTCCATTTCAAAAGATTAAATGCGTTATCAAAGCTTAGCTGTTACTGCAAGTCCTGTACAACTGTTTGTATTGAAGACTGAAAGAATCATTCACCTACTTCGATAGAGGAGTTGAAATAATTCTGTCATGCTGTCAACTAACGAATCAAAAGTAAGAAAATCAGCTTCCATAACTTGCATTTGTTTTCCTGTCATTGAATGTTAATCAGTTAATAAATATATAACCTTTAGTTCCGGATCTGTGTTTACTGTTTTTGTTCTGATTCCTCTACCTTTAAAATATCCATATAAGGCTTTCCTGACAACAAAAAGGGCATTGTTATGCTGTAATTGATGGATGATTTTCTATTATCTTGGACTATATACGATATGAATTAACTTCGAGATCGACAATTTTTAATAAATTATTAATTCATTTGTAGATATTTTCATGGCATTGTAGCAGGTTTTTCTTCATCGTTGGCACAACAGCCCCATGGTGGGCCAAGGTAGTCTGCCCACTAGCAGACTTAAAGACAAAGATATGTTTTATTTTTACAGAGTAACGGTGTCAGCCCTACACTCTATAGTCATATTAGACCAGGACCTGCAGTTTAAAGTGGATTTCGAACCACTAGAAGCCTCCCACGGCACCGCCAAGACTCGATACCTGGCAAAACCAGAGCAATAGCACCAGTCACTAGGCCATCAGGCCCTATTGTAACAGCTAATTTTACATAATTCCATATGAAAAAATCTTCTATAAGCTATACTTCTTTATTTTCTTAAAATATCATTACCTTGTATGCTGCTTCTTTGTTGTCATAAAATATTGCAAAAAAAAAAAAAAAAAAAGATATTTGTATCTTTACAATAAAAATTTTTATTTTTGCGTTTTTTACTGTTATTTTCGTTAATTTCTACCATAAATTGGTCTTTATATGAAGATTTAATTAAAAAAATTATTAATAATATTTCGGGTTTTCCCCGTAATTTTGAAAATTATTTATTTTTTTATCAAAAATATGTTTTTCTTTGCACAATTACACCATTTTTAAAAAAAAAAAAAAAAAAAATGTCTTCGCACATAGTCAAAGAACTTGATATTGCATACGTACAAATTACTTTCCCTATTGAAACGTTAATTGTCAATAACAATGTAAAACAAATATGATAAACTGAAGACTGGTCATAATTTCCATTGCATTAGAAATCAATTCTAAATTTTAATACAATTGTAATAATTACTAAGCTCTCTTTTAATCGTATTTTTAAATTGACCTATCAAAATAAAAGAAGATGAAATGCATTGTCATCTTATAATACATCAAATCTTTTTTCCTTTCCTTTTAACACCAAAACTTATGTTTCTTGTGCTATAGTATCATAAATATGACAAAGGAGAGACATAAATTTATATTTTCAAAGAATATGAAATTAAGATATATACATTTATTAATTCATTTTCCATCTGAAAATTCAATATATCCTTTCATCTAGAATTCTTCTATTTTAGAAGGTTACTAATACTACAACCTCACCACATCACAATGCTTAAGATGCCCTTTTATAATTCTATTTTAGCAGAATAAAATCTATTTTCGTTATAAATATAAATTCAAATATGCAAACTTTTCTTACAATAATTTAAAATTTTCCTCAAATTTCTCAGTAACCGTTTCACTAAACTTCAATCGTTTTATTAAGGTCAATTTTATTGTGTATTATTATTTTTTCTTGCATTTAAAAAAAAAAAACTTTTTAATTTTATTTGTAAAATTAAAGCCTTTTCTCTCACAGATATTATCATTTATTTAAGCAATAGAATAAATTAAAAACTGAATTCTGATATCGAGATTTAGAGATATATTAGTTTCATTGGTATTCTGTGATCGGTCCGACAATTTCAGTTTGTAGAACTTTTATACCATTTCATTGTTTACAGAATTTTTTTTAAATTAAGCACAGCCAAGAGTGTTGAATATTGTTATTGAACAAAAAATATTTTCTGGTTGTGAAATCTACTTCATTTGAAGTAGTATATACAACATTTAATTAAGAAATCACCTAAATTAAAAACTTTCTGTTCATAAATTCTGATGAGGAGGTTTAGAGATATGTTAGTCTCGTTGGAATTCCGTAATCGGTAAGCCAGTTGTCAGTTGTCAAAATTTTTGTAATCGAAGTTTTAATTTGTAGAATTTTTATAAAATTTCACTGTTTATAGAATTTTTCTTTAATTAAACAAAGCCAAGAGTTTTGATTATTGTTAGTAAACAATAATATTTTTCTGGTATGAAATCTACTTCATAAGCTATCACCTAAATTAAAAACTTTCTATCCATAAATTCTGATGTGGAGGTTTAGAGATATATTAGATTCATTGGAATTCTGTAACCGGTAACGCCAGTTGTCAGTAGTAGCAAAATTTTGTAGCCAGAGTTTTAATTTGTAGAACTTTATAACATTTCATTATTTACAGAATTTTTCCTTTAATTAAACACAGTCAAGAGTATTGAATGTTGTTATTAAACAATAAATATTTTCTGGTATGAAATCTACTTCATTTGAAGTAGTATAGACACCACTTAATTAAAAGAAATCGTCTAAATTAAAAACTTTCTACCCATAAATTCTGATGAGGAGGTTTAGAGTTATATTAGTCTCATTGGAATTCCGTAATCGGTGTAAACCAGTTGTCAGTTGCCAAAATTTTTGTCAGTAAATAGTTTGCCAAAATTTTGTAGCCCTAGTTTTAATTTGTAAACCTTTTATATTATTTAATTGTTTACAGAATTTTCTTTAATTACACACAGCCAAGAGTATTGAATATTGATATTAAACAATAAATATTTTTCTGGTATGAAATTTATATCAATTAAAATAGCATAGATGTAATTTAATTAAGCAATCATCTAAATTAAATCTTTCGATCCATAAATTCTGCTTAGAGGTTTAGAGATATATTAATCTCATTGGAATTCCGTAACCGGTAAGCCAGTTTTCAGTTGCCAAAATTTTGTAGCCCAAGTTTTAATTTGTAAAACTTTTATATCATTTCATTGTTTACGAGAATTTTCCTTTGATTAAACACAGCCAGGATTGTTGAATATTGTTATTAAACAATAAATATTTTCCTGGTATGAAATCTACTTCATTCGAAATAGTATATACTTAATTTAATTAAGAAATAATCTAAATTAAAAACTTTCTATTCATAAATTCTGATAAGGAGGTTTACAGGTATATTAATCGCATTGGAATTCCGGAATTGGTACGCCAGTAAAAAATTGCAAAAATTTTGCCAGTAAATAGTTGTCAAAATTTTGTAGCCTTAGTTTTAATTTGCAGAACTTTTATATCATTTCATTGTTTACAGAATTTTCTTTAATTAAGCCCAACCAAGAGGGTTGAATGTTGTTATTAAACAATAAATATTTTCCTGGTATGCAATCTACTTCATTTTGAAGCAGTATATTTGTTGAATGAAAACGAAACGAGTTTGGAGAGACCATTCATTTTGGTTTTATTTCTGTTTATACATTTAGATCCTCGCCTCTCAAAACGACACTCTTTTGAAGTCTGGTATGTTGCACTGCAAAGTAAACATCTGGTGACGACTACTCAGTTAGGCAAGTAAAAAACTGCGCGGAAAGAAGGAAGCTGACAAAAGGAATTGGGTACGTTAAATGAAGAAAAATTTATGAACTGACGACTTATGTGTCCATAATATAAATACTTTTGAATAGCGAGACCATTTTGCGGCGAGCACCTCTGTTGTGGTGTTTCCTAACACTCATATGTATGCGAGGTATTTTCCAGGCATCTGTTCCAATCTTCATGACATGTTGTAACAGTCAGCATGTTAAGAAAAACGGGAAGGGAAGGTTTCCCATCCTACTCAATGATGAAGTGTTGTTTTTGTTAAGAGTTTTAGAGAGGGGGATATGTTCGTTTTGACAGCGTAATAGACACGCTGAAGAATCTACAAGAAGCATGTAAGTCACGGAAGGGGGATGAGGGGGCGTTTTTGAGGGGCCCCTCTTTTAAACGTCTTCCACTTCCTCTGGATGTCTATCAACAGTTCCGCTTTTTACTGCGCTCAGATTCCATTTTTCTTTAGAAAAAAAAAGAAAATAAAATAAACTGACTGTTTCTTTTTTCTTTTTGCTAGCGTATTTAAGCAGCCGAGATGCTTAATCAGATGGATGCTCTAATAGTGGGCTGTTATATTTTATTACTCACGCTATCCTCTCCGCCGTAATGCAATCTGCACGCAATTACGTCTGGCTTGTTCAACAGCGGGGTAAAGAAACACAACAAAAAGAAAAAAAAAAAAAAAAGAATAGAAAATAAACGGAAAGAGCGATGCTCAAACTCGAAAATAGGAAGTGATGAAGAGACTTGCTGACTATTTATAGAAAAGGAATTCGTATAATGGAATAAAAAAAAAAAAAAAAAAAAGTTTCGTAAAAAAGAATTTTTTTTGAACAAGAAAGAAACAATGTGCTGCTATGCAAAAATTTTTTTGTCAAAACATCAGCTAAATCTTTGAAAACCCAATTCGTGACCCAATGGGGATGGGGCAATGACGCCCGTTAAGTCACTGCCTTTAGAAACTCGATGGTGATTGTGACAATGTGTATAAGCGTCTCGCATTGATAATAACACTGCCTGGTGGGAGTTTTCCAAGTTTTCTCCCATTCGATACGTTAATACAAACAGTTGTCCGTGCAATGTAATCCTTTACGGACAATTGTTGCAATGCAAACAGTTGTCCATAAATGATGAGACCAATGAGACCCATTGATATACTCCAGAAAATTAATTAATTAATTAATTGTTTGTATTTATTAGAAATCACGTTCTTCAAAACGAAATAGAAGAGATCATAATTGTGGTACTATTTTTAAAGTCCTCCCGATAGTCCTCGGCCTATGACCATTTGCATTTAAATTTACAATACACACACACACACATATATATATATATATGGAATTAGTATTATTAACATAAAACAGGCTTTGATATCAAGTCTAGATTAATTTGTAAAAACGACAGAATTTCAGATGAGAAGAAAAATGAAGAAGACCATATCCTTTAAATATGTGACAATTAAGGTCATTTATATGAATTCATAACTAAATTCAATGCCAATAAGTTTATGTTTATGATAACTTCTATTTAAAGAATTTAAGTTTGAAACAAATGTATTTTATTTTTGCATTATGTTTTTTTCCCTTATCTTAGTGTTTATTTTCTTAATTTTGTATTTCTTTATTCAATTAATTATGCAATAATAAAAGATTTCAAGGGGTTGTTATAGTTTTCAATTTAAAAAATCCTTTAAGTTAAATAGAAACAAAAAATGTTAAAACAAAAACTAAACAATTAAAAACCGTCTTCAACAAACTTCTGATATCTGATTCTGACTGGGGGCACACTGGTAATTGGCGTTCCTAGAATATAAGGAGAGCCTGTCGGTATACGGTGAGAACCTGCCTGCATTGTTTGTTACAGGGTCATAAGTATGCAACAAATTAGAAAGAAATGTGTTCTACATAGGACGTATATTTCATTTAAAATCTAAGATGTTGTAATAAAATATTTTACCGTGATCGTATTACTGCAGCTACATAAAAATATATTCTAGCATAATGTTTTTATCAATGATAGTAATGTTAATAATAGTAATTTAACTATAAATACCCCGCCACTAATTAATGATGTGGCGTTAGAAAAAAAATTATGGATTTGAAATCACCAATTTGTAGGAATTGGAGGAACATTATGCTTTTAGACTAGTCCTAGAAATGTTTTTCAACATATATATATACTAGAAGACCCGGCTACGCGTTGCTGTGGCTTTCTGTATTTCGTTCAATTATTAGATACTATAATTGGTATTGTTAAGGAAGTGATTGGTAAAGAATGATGAAAAGATCAAATTAAGCTTCAACGAATAGAAAATGTTTAATTTTTATTAATTTAATGAATGAGGTAGATAATTTTGATTTTTAACACTGTTTTATAATTATTTTACCTAATTTAATTTTTAATAATCATTACTTTCATTTAACTAAGAACTAAGCGATGAACACTATTTCTTGTTAATCTGTCTTTCGTCAAAATAAATAAATTCAATGGTTTTCCAATACGTGAGCATGCAACATACAGCTGCCCATGGGAGAAACACGGATTCTCCAAGTCCAAGCCACAAATAGCCGTTGTCTGTCCTTGCGACTTATTTATTGTCATCGCAAAAAGCCAAACGTATCGACAAATTGTAGACTTTTGAAAGGTATTGTAGATTCTGATGGCATCAGAGGTAGGTTCAGGACGACTTCGCCTTTAAACTTTCCAGTCAATATCGTTGCTTCAAGTACGTTTCCGGTAATTCTTTTGGTGACAAATCGTGTACCGTTGCATAATTTTGGTAGATTTAAGTTACGCAATAGAATGATCGGTGAACCAATTTTCAGACGAAGATTGTGTGACGGCATTCCTGGCATATCCAGAGAATTTAAAAATTCAATCAGAAAATTGACGATCTGGTTTTCATCAGCAATGGTGTCGATTTGACTTAAAAGTCATCAGATTTTTTGTTTGTTTGTTTGTTCCAACGCAGCTGGCAACCACTCAGACAATTGCCTTTAATGCCTTAAGGCAAGCGCTGCACAAACGTTACTCGCTTAGCATTACCCAGGAGGTGCATGCAACTTGAAGATAGCCACGGAGTAACAATACCCCCCGCAACGCTCGACGATCCTGTTAGACCGGGACCTACGGTTTAAAGTGGATTACGAACCACTACAAACATTCATGGCACCGCCGGGACTCGAACCCGAAACCTGTGGTACCGAGCGCTAGCCACTCGGCCATTCAGCCCCCAAAGTCATTAGATTGCCTGGCAATAAATTTTGTATTTGACAGTTAATTTCATCAACATCAACATTTTTTGCTGCCAAAATTGCACGATTACTGAGCCAATTATGGTCTAAGTGATTATTAAGAATATCCGGAAATACACTCTCAATTAATTCATTTTTGAATGAACAACAGAGCAGAAATTGTTTGGCA